>RCHF01000648.1:0-52536 GCA_003987895.1 Neonothopanus nambi
AGCCTGTGTGTATGATTTCTCTGCATCCTCCAGTTTATTCAATCTCATATGCACATCTCCCAACCCATTGAAATCATTGGCCTGGCCAATCACATCCTGTGCCTGCCTGTGAAGGTCCAGAGCCTGTGTGTATGATTTCTCTGCATCCTCCAGTTTATCCAATCTCATATGCACATCTCCCAACCCTTTGAAATCATTGGCCTGGCCAATCACATCCTGTGCCTGCCTGTGAAGGTCCAGAGCCTGTGTGTATGATTTCTCTGCATCCTCCAGTTTATCCAATCTCATATGCACATTTCCCAATCTGTTTAAATCATTGGCCTGGCCAAACACATCCTGTGCCTGCCTATGAAGGTCCAGAGCCTGTGTATATGATTTCTCTGCATCCTCCAGTCTATCCAATCTCATATGCACATYTCCCAAMCCTTTCAAATCATTGGCCTGGCCAATCACAGAGTGTGCCTGCCTGTGAAGGTCCAGAGCCTGTATGTATGATTTCTCTGCATCCACTACTTTATCCAATCTCATCTGTGTATACCCCAACCATCCAGAATCATTGCCCTGGTCAAGCACATCCTGTGTCTCCCTGTGGTGCACCAGTGCTTGCATAAATCCTTCTTCTGCCTCAGTATAGTGACATTCCCAATACTTTATCTCCCCATACAAGTAGTGACATCTTCCTTTTAAAGCAGGATCTACTAGGGTCTCTTGTCTTCTTGCAGTATCTATTAGCTCACTTGCAAGTAGATAAGATTTGAGCATGCATTGTGTAAGTCCTATGCTGGCTTCAATAAGTTTCTCAGATAATTGAGACTCTTTTCTGTCTGACAATGCAAGGAGCAATATGTGCTGGGCATTCATTATGTCTGGCTTGAGAAGAGCTAATTGTTCAAACAGTGTTTCCTCTTCTGCAAACACAGAAATGTAACATCCAATGACACTGTACTCATATTTTGAGTAGGCTTGCAAATGTGCTTGACAATATAGTAATATTGGTGATAGTAGTTTATATGTTTCTGCCTGCTTATTCACCAAGCTCCGCTTATGCAGCATAATTAGTGCCTCCTCCAAAATAACTTCACCTTCTAGATTTTCTTGTAGCTTTTTTATCATGAATGGAGAGATTCCATCTGGATGTAATGATAGAATCCAAAGGACATAGAGGCAATCTGGGTGTCTCTGGATTGCTGAGCTTTCAATAGATAGCTGAATGGATGCATCCAGCTGCATTGATTTGTGATCTCCCCCTAGGTTCACTATGGAAATCTTCTTCTTCTCCCACCTCTTCCACATTGAAGCTGTTGCCTCACTACCCTCTGACACCATAGCAGCCAGCAAGGATACAGCCAGTGGAATGTAATCCACTGCATGCATGAGTTTCTGGACATACTCATCTGCAGCATCCCCTGTAATCTCTGCAAAGAGCTGGTGTGCAGTGAATACATCAAACTCTTGCAGGGGTGGCAACAATGGTTTAGACCATGCAATCTGAGTGGGTGCAGGTCTTTGAATGCCTCTCATTGTCACCAGTAAGGCCAGACCAGAGATGCTAGCTATTTGGATGAGAAACTTTTCTGATTCATGCTTGGAGTCATGATCCCATATAGTTTCAAAGTTATCTACACATATCAATGTAGACTTCTGCCCCAACTCTGTGAAGACCTGGTCATAAAGAGAGACCTGTTTTTGATTGCCAGAAGTAGCAGATACATCTTGCTGAATCTTGATCTGAAGAGCCTCTGCCATATCAGTAAGAAGAAGCTCTACTGAAGTTAGACCTTCACATGTCACAAAGAGGATTCTGGTGTATTTCTCCTTGAGTCTGCTGTCATGCAAGACTGATGCAGCAAGGGTTGTTTTCCCCATCCCTCCTGCTCCAAGAATGGCAATATGTGCAGGCTTATCACCTAGAAGAGCACTCATGATCTGCTCTTTCTCTTTCTCTCTTCCAATGAAGAACACAGGCTGGGCAGGTAAGAGATGCTTGGGCATTCTTTGCTGAGCTCTATAGTACCATTCAGTAATCAATCCAATACAAATGATTACTATACTCACATTGCAGATGGAGAGTCAGAAGCTGTCTGTCCTATGCCCATCTGAATTTGTATAGTGCGGGCCATCTAAGAGGAATGAGATTTTGATCATTTCCAAATGTTTCAGAGGACATACAATAAAGTTTCCTTGAAATCTATCCAAAGCCTTCTCATGTCTCTCAAGATTTCCAGCAATTTCTTGATGACCAATGACCCTCTTAACTCTTGCTTTGGCAGTAGATGATGTATACTGCTCAATAGCAATATAGATCTTATTGAGAATCCTGGATTTCACTCAGTAATAGGGTGGGTAGAGAAGACAGGAATGATCATACCCTTCATATGTTTCCAAATGATATTTAAGACCCTCCAAATATTTAGTCCTGGGAGACTTGGATAGCTTATACAGATGTTCAAAGACAATCTTGGCTGTAGATTGTGCATGGTCAATCAAGTCATAGCACTGTTCCTCATTGTCTGAGATTCTCTACACAAGAGTTCACTTATAATCAGCTGAGAGCTGGCACATGACTGATAAAGTACATCACCTCCTTCATTTCAAGGATCTGAACCATGATGCCTGCAGCACCCTTGACATATGGAATCTTCTCCAGCATTTCTCCAGCATCCTTGGCAAGACTGAGCATGAGACTAAGGTTGGACAGAGTGGTGTCACCAACACCAGATGATGGAGCAGGTGTCTTCTTTGGAGTTCTGTAATTATAAGTTGCTAGAGGATTTCCAAGTCCAATCATTGTATCAAATGCTCTCTCCAAATCTTTCTTGTTTTTAGCACCAGCCTTATCCATGGCAGCTTTCTGTTAAATGAAATTGTGAAGTTTGGGTTGATATGAGAATGATGATGATAGTAAGAAAGAAAGAATGGGGGTGAGAACAATTGAGGAAGAATTCACTAGCACTGCCAGCATGTCGAAAGCTATGATGCAGCAAGTAAACATTCGGGCCGGCTGCTTCATCACTACATCGGTCCGTCCATTGAATACTTTAGGACAACTTTAGAGACCGATATGACCCAGCCATGACACGAGGCGCTGGCAATTGCCCTAAGCCCTCCTGATAGGGCAGGTTGGTGACGAGAAATCCTACTCCTCCCATGACATCTAGTATATTCATTCTCCAGACGCTGTTCTAATTTGTTCTGTTGAAAGTCCTGTTATCAGTCACAAAGTGTTCATTTTAAGCTTAAGCTTTCATTTCCGTTATCTGCTACACGGAATCTGAACATCGGATGCCAACTTACTTAAATAAACCACCTCACTAAGTGCCTCTCTACCTCTCTGTTCATGCGTTACCACTCCAGGCTCTATTGAATCTTCTCCCACTACCGTTCTTATTCGTCGTCCCCTCACTCCTCTAAGTACCGGGGACATGCCTGTATAGAGTGATAGCCATTAGCATCTCCCATTAACACTGTATGATCGCCATCCCCTCGTACCTTGCACACCTCCTGGGTCGCTTCCCACAATCGCTTCTATGATCTATCCTAGTCCCACAACCTAGTATCGTTACCCCGACTCATTCTGAATCTTCTTCGGTTTCCTTCCTCTTCCCTACCGTGGCTATTCCATTTCGCTCCAACTCCATGGCCGAGAAGCATTACTTCTCAGCGGAGGTTGGCTACAACAGGACAGCAGAAGTTGAGCAGAAGTTATATCAGTGTCTGTTGCAGGGATTTGGAGGACTGTACACACATGATCTACCGAGTTTCTCCATGCACAAATGCCACAAGATAGCTGGAACTGAACTGGTAAGTATGGATAAATGATGATAAGACCCAGAGAACAAAGATAGACCTTTGCCGAAAGTATTTTCGGTCACCTACCGTCCAACTGTGTCGTGCATCATGATCATAAAGGTGATGAGACGACGGCAGACGAGTGTAAGTTGTTCAAGTCAACATAGGAAGCTCATCAGTGATTTCAAACCTGCGTCTCCGCCACTAGTACAGTGTCTTCATCTCAGGCTGTCCGATGAATCCGAGTCAGCATCGGAGTGAAACCTCTCAACTTCCTATTGCGCTTAGAACCTTATAGTTTGCGGAATATTCCAGCGAGCTCGAGAACGAATCCGAAAGCGGTATTAGCAAATGCTCAAGTGGCAAAGCGAGGCGAACCGTGACGGAGACAGCAGTTACAACACGTGCTTCTACTTACTCGTCATCAGCTCGTCGTCGACGAGCGTTATCTCCACCAATGTGCCACCATCCCTTATTCTCGAATTCTTATCGAATTCACTCATATTTTCTTCAGCTTTTTCACTTCATTCATTCTAACAACTGTGGCTAAATGCGACGTCTCACCTGAAGCCAGGGCCCACTACGAAGCTAAACTACGAAGCGTTGGTCGTTGGATCGAAGAGGCGCTGAAATAAAACACTGCGAGACGACTGCCTTTGACATTGACGACGCAGATGGCGAAGACGACAGGTAGACCTCCATCTCATTGGTCATTTACCGCACTGTACCACCAGCAGCGTCCACAGCGAACAGTACCTCCACCAGCACCTCCTTACCCTTACCCCAGCCGCGTCCCTAGTACGTACAGGCACCTGCTGTAACGGCAGGATACTTGGTACGAAAACGTTCGCCAACAATATGAACCGGGGCGAGCTCGCTTGCGGGCTGATTCATGCCTTGCGCTATATATCCTTTGGCGCTCCAGATTCTGCCGCTGTTGGCCCGGAGGCGAGACTGTATAGCGGACACCGTCCTGTGGATACATGGGATCTAAAAAAAATAAAGACCGAGTGTGTTAAAACGGATCGAGCTGGTACGTGGTTTTGTTTTTACATCCTCACGCGTTCTTTTCATCTTATCATTTGCGTTCTTCACAGACTTATCCGGTCTAAACACCACGCATAAACCTCCACCTTCAGAATCAGGCTCTGGCCCTTCTGGATCCACTTCAGCGCCAGAATTAAATGGTTCTTCGGTATCGGGTCCTGGTAGACTTCCCTCCCTTCCTCTTCACACGGATCGCAAGCTCTACTGTATCCCGCTGGACCTAAGTCAACTGCCATTCCCCTTCTACTACATCCACAAAGCACGAGTGCTTCAGTTCCCATCGACACCCCTATGAGACAATTTTCAGAGGACATCAACCTTTCGACGATACCCTCTGCAGGGCTCAGAACAGTTTGCTCTGTTCAATCCCAATGTGAAGATATCCCTCGACGTTCAATTGGTCCACACACGACCACCCGTATCTGGGACATGATGGACGGTACTTCGAAAGTGCTCACGAGTCACCATCAACGATCCTCACTCGCTCAGCACTGATGCTGGAGTGACCAGCGTAGGGATAAGTCTGAATGGCCAGCTCGTCGCTGCCGGTAGCCTCGACATTATCGTTCGGATATGGAATGTCAACTTTGTTGAGTGGTTGAGGCGCTGTCGAGGGGCGTGTACAGCGCAACCTTTGAAATGGGATGCATGGGAGCTGACTAGCGGGAGCTTGGGCATGATCCTCAAGTACTGGGACGTGGGTGATTTGATGACCGGCGGAATGAGGAGCTGCAAGGAGGGTGCTAATGGTAGCGGGTCCAGCGGACTTTGTGCGTCGTCGGGCAGAATAGTGAGGAAAGAAGACGACAAGCAGAGTCAATGTGCGATTAACTTCATGAAAAGAAGGTACACCCCTGCACCATGCATGTCATGCTCCTAGCTAACGGCGATACGAATAGGATTATTTGCTTTTGATTGTGGTATCGCATGATGCGTAGTGGGTTTTTTTGGGGGGGATCAAAGGACTGAGGTGTGCAGTTCGGAGATTCGAGGACTGCCACAATTGTTCAGTGCATTCTTCAAGTGCACGAAAATTTTGGTGAGTTCTTATCATCCTCTTCCTTCTCCAGCTGTGCTAATAATTCCCTCTCACTTGCAGTTATATCTATAGATTTTTACTGTCATGAGCCAACAGCCTGTACATTCCTTGCAGCGCCTTCTAATTCAACCACCATTATCCACGTCAAGTTCACAACAGCCCACCGTTTTGAGTTGAGCAGCTCAGCTCACTAGAGCACATTCAGGTTCTCCCTGACAAGCATAAAGCTGTCATGAAAGGGGACACCTCTACTGGAGATTCCTTGTCGAGAATGCTGCAATCCATGACTTGAGGCACTGCGGCCTGGTATTCATCGATCGACCCAGACCTCGTATTCGTTGTACTCGTACAAAACTGCATCCAACGTACTGTTACGACGCGCCCAGTTGAATCTCATTAATCATCAGTCAGGCTAATGGTCGCTATCTCTCCCGCCGAAGTCTATCGAGCGATGGTGCGGGGCGCAGCGAGCTGTATTCATGTGCTATTCAGCTTCTCTATCGCACGAACACCAGATGACAAGTTGACAAGACCGAAGATGGCGGATCTTTGTTGGAAGTATTTTCGTTCTGAGTATTTTTGGCCGTCTACTGGTCGCCTACTTCCGATTGTCGGGCATCACAGATGAGGCGACGGCGTCAGAGGTATACGAGTATGTAAACGTAGAAGGCTCGCCAGTGGGATCCGTCTAACCTGCGTCTGACTCATATTGCATGTTCTTCTCAGCACCCTCACAGGCTGTCCGAGTCCGAAGAAAGTCCGAACCCGAGTCAGCATCGGAGTGATACCTCCTGACTTTCCATTCTACTGCGTAGGAACCTCATAGTTTGCAGAATATTCCAGCTATCTCGAGAATGAATTCGAAAGCGATGTCAGCAAGTGGCGGGCAAGTGGCAAAGCGGAGGCAACTGGAACGGCGATGGAACGGAGGCATTTCCCAGACATTCAAATTGCCTTAAATGGAGTATATCACGTGCTTCTCTCGCGGAAGAAATTTTCTATAATTCGTTTGAATCTTACCCTCTCTTACCTCCACCATTTGGGGTCTCCTGCTCTCTTGTACTTATTCTCGCCAAACGCCACACTAATTCACTCATATATAATACTTCTTCAGCTTTCGACTTTTATTCATTCTAATAATCATGACAGAATACGACTACTCACCCGAAGCCAAGGCTCACTACGAAGCTAAATTGCGAAGCGTTGGTCGTTGGATCGAAGAGACGGAGAAATATCCACCAGCCAACCCATTCTATCCGACGACACCAGCGGCTGCAGCTGCGAGACGACTGCCTTCGACGTCGACGACGCAGACGCCGCAGACGACAGGTAGACCTCCACCTCATCGGTCATTCACCGCACCGTACCACCAGCAACGCTCACAGCCAACAGCACCTCCACCAGCACCTACCTACCCTTACCCCCAGCCATATGCTCAGTACGCACAGGCACCTGCAGCAACGGCGGCGTACTACAACCCGAACCCGCCCCGTCACAGTCATCGTTCTCGCTCCTCATCTCAGTCGCACTTTACATCGTCTACAACATCTTTTGCCCAACCTCACCCTCAGAGATCAAATGCGTACACCGCTCCACCTCCACCACCGCCCCCTGGTGTCATGCCGCAGCCTGCACGAAAACCACCGGTCCGGTCGAACACGATAGGTGGATACGCTGCTGCCGGGCATGCACTTCCCTCACGTTCGCCTGCTACTCCTACGTATCCTTCAGCCGCTACGGGTGGATTAACGATATATCCTCCAAACTCTAAACTAACCGTGCGTTTTCTTTCTCCCTCTCACCCACATAACAACTAACAATATCTTCTTCCTTTCCTCACAGTATCCCAGCCAGCCGTCGCCTACCAAGTCTTGGCTCGGAAAGCTCTTTGGTTCCTTCCGTAGCTCGAGTCCCAGTCCACTTAGTCCCGCGACCGCGAGTCCAACACGCAGCACACACTCGCGATCAAAATCTAAATCATCTTCCAAGCATGGGCATGCTCGCGGAAGATCACATTCTAAACATTCTCATTCCAGCTCACGGAGGTACGATAGGAGGAACAGCTATTAATTAAAGCTTGTTCATTTCCCTCCACTCATCAGCCGGCTTCTCTATCGTCTATGCTCGTCTCTCGACTCTCGGTTCACTAGCACCCTTTGCTACTCTACACGCTAGATCCACGTTGTAGGGTAGAGACATCGATAAAACACGTGTTTTGTATTGGTGTGCTTTGGGTTTCTAGCTTGGCGTTAGCTTGCGGCATGGTGTGGCGTGGTGTGGAGCGGCGTGTGGGCGTTGTGTTAGGACATTCGTCTAATCTCATCTCATCTCATCGCATTCCCTCCGTATCCGGTTCTGCCTCCGTTCCTCGATCGTCGATCTCGTTTTCCGTTTCCCTATTCCCAATCCCATTCCCCTCCTCTGTGCTAACTTCCCTCTTATATGCCGCGTCACCTCACTTCACCTCTCCGCCTCGCCCCGCCACATGAAATTATATTAGATTGCGCATCTCTATTCCTATACTATACTATCGATATCTCGGATTTCTTTTCCCTCGGAACTCAGCTTACTCTTCTCTTCTCTTCCCGTACCCTTTTCTTTTGTTCTATTCACTTCTTCTGTTCTGTTCTATTCTCTCCTACTTCTTTTTTCGCTCACCCCTGTAGCCTTCCTCTTCCTTATGTAGCTATATAAACCCTATTTATCATCTTACTCCTCCTAATCATCATTAAAACTTTGCAGCCACGCCATCCATTCCCCATCTCCCCACATCTTTCCTATTCCTTTATCCCCATCATACCCTCACCTCGCGCTTCTCTCCTCCTCATTCATATCATCTCTCCACACTTCGCTTCGCTTCGTAATTGATTCGCCGCGTTTTCTTCAGACAGATACCTCATTATACCCTAGATATCTGATATCTATAACTCAAAAAAATCTCTGTTTCCGATTCGCCAATTCATCTTTAACTTCTTACTTTTACTATTATAACACACTAACCTACTACCTATTTTATTATCTTCACGCACTTCACGCTTTCGCTACTTACACGCTATGCTCTACGCCACAGACAATGGTTCCGCACGATTATACCCTATTTTTTACGTCTACAGTTTACGATTTTCTACGATGATGACTTCAGTAATTAGTATTAGTTCGACGATTTTGATTTCAACGATTATTTCTCTACGCACATCCTATCTATATATACACATTGCTACGTATTTACATGTCATTATATACCAGTATCAATTTGACGTTTTCAGTCTCTCACTCAGCTCAGTTTCTTTCAGTAACTTATGAGCAGGATGCAGGTGATATTTGGGTGACATATACAGGGGTATTCGGAGGGGCCTGGAGAAAATATGTAGTATTAGTGTTTACTCAAAATCGGCCCGTCGACTTCACTCTTAAGCTTAAAGTCCTGTCAATACTTACCACACACTGGATTCAATTCACTTTGCGGTGTTTGTGAAATAATCAATGCAATGGTCCGACCGCTGCGCGCCCACTGTACAGGACTGCAGGCCGAATATCTCGGTTTCAACACGAATTGAATGCTGATGAAATGACAAACATCCTCTGTAGGTATTGTATGTGGCTCGCTGTAAGTAAGTACATACTACCTCAGGACAGCTGTGCTATATGTCCGGCTGCATACGGCACTGGCGGTAGTAGGTGTATGATGATGACTATCGTTATACACAGCTGTGAACTCAGTTGAGAAGCGATGAATGCGACAGGTTGTGGGATATATCTGTGGATCATGGAAGCGACTGCGGGACTTCGAAGTTCGGAAGAGATCTGGAAGGTGTATGAGCGAGGATAGTACAGTGATTATCATGATACAAGACGAATCGGAGGTGTTAATATTAATACCATAGATTAAAGCTATCTCACTACATAGCCATGGACTCGGAGCTCGGGGAGGTCAAATAGGAACGGCTATGGGGGGTATGAGGGTGAGAAGATGGAAGTGGTAAGAGGCAGATGGAGAGACGTCAGTGATGTGATTTAATTTTATATCATTATGAAAGCCTCATCAGCAGTGCCTTCGAGTGCCTTGGGCCACATAGATCCTAAACCAGTCCCTACAGTATTCAACGCAGATTCGTATAGCAACATCAACGCAGTGGCCCGCTATTGCGGAACGGGTAGCCAACGGATAGCTTCATAGCAATGATCATTGAGTTATCATCTCATCTGGCGGAGCCCTCAAGTTACCCTCAAGACTCAAGTTGTAATCCCGGGCCAGAAATAATTTCAAAATTCTTGACTTTTCAGGAGATTCAATACTATCTTTGAAGTCAAACTCTCGGATACTCTCAGAGAATAGATGTCAACATGAATGTTTGATGAATGTTGCATGAATGAACTGTCACATTTCTGTACCTACCCCCTAGTTATGTAAAGATGTTTGTAAAGATGCTTGATGTTTACTGACGCCACACTTTTTGGAGGCATCTCGAAGGCACCCGCTACTTGTCCCCTGCTCTGTGTCCTTTTGGGTGTTTTGACCCCAATCTCTGTGCTTATTGTGTCACTTAAGAATTTCTCAAAAATGAAAAAGGAAGAGTTTCACTGCCAGAATGGGAGCAAGTATGTTCTGGGTGGTTCTGAATATGTAACCTTCCTGAATTTCATTTGATCAACAGCCCAGTAGGATCTTTATATTTTACATCACGTTCATCACACTGCACAGTACAGATAGGTTCGAAATTTGCTCTCCACTCAGCAGGAGGGTGGTAACCTCATCTGATCCAGTTATGTTTAACAGTGGCACTTTTTGTTGATACTCAAGTATGTAGATGATTATAATGACATGCCCATAGTATATTCCTTACATGAATTGTTGTTAGTTACAGTTCCCTAAGGCTTTCCACATTTTTCCACCTCAGGACTGCTGAACTCTGTGCAATGGTGCAAGTCATTAGAGGCAATGCACTTAGTCAACAATGAACTTATCAAAGACCATCATAATCATTGTTATTTTAGAATATTTCAAATTGGAACCCCATCCTGTCTCTGGTGACCATCAAGATCAAGCCAGTGATACTGTTACAAGTGAGCTAATAGTAATCCAGTTATCTCAAAAGCTCTGTGAAGCCACAGAAAAACTATCAACCCTAGACCATTTCTAGTCATGATCATTCATTCTCAGCAGCCATGAATCAGAGCACCTGAGAATTTGACAGTGTTGTAAAGCTCTGTATGGACATCATAATGACCTAGAAACCAACTAAAATTTGGTAATAGCTATGGCACGAGACACTTGATGTATCAGCTTTGAGCAAGCTATAAATTCCCTGAACCCATACTGAAGCATCCCCAGAACAAGCAGCAATGGCGAGAGTGGATGAAACACTTGGGCCCTTGCTCATTGGGTTCACCATTAGCACCTTTTTACTTGGGGTGACTACAGTTCAGGTGAGTTGTATTTCATTTAATCATATTCTCCTGAGAATCTCACCCACAATATAAGGCATATTTGTATTATCACTACTTTCCAGAGGACAGAATGAGCCTCAAATGCTTGGTACCAATATCTTTTGTGATTTTGCTCATGTCTGTTTAGCTTTCTATTCATGATAGGTTGCTTTTGTCTGGTCAGTACATTACATCTTAAGACTGCTTTTCATACTTGCATGATTGACTGATGCTCTGCTCACAGGCTTATGGATATAGTGGATGGAATTCTTAAAACAGCTGGAGTCTATAGAGAATTAGTCACACTCTTTGGCAATCCAGAAGCTCTTCTCAAAATGCCTATTCCAATCACTGTGGCCCTCATACCCTGCAGCATTCTTGCTTTGCTGTGCCAGAGCTTTTTCATCTTTAGAGTAGGTAACCTGCAGTCTCATGATCAGCCAGGATATTCATGAAACCATAATAGGTCTGGAAATATACAGGAAGCATGATTACTGCAAGTTTTCTTGCTATTCTCACAATAACTCGCTGCATTTTGGAGGTGACCATGAGTATTATTGCAATATCTCTGGATGGTTCAATAACTTTTGTGGATAAATATGATTGGCTTATCACTACAGTATGTATCCTTTATAGACTACTCATCTTTAACTAATCTCACCATATTGAAGAACCTGGTCATTGGTTAGTAAATCCTCTCTAATATTTTAACTCATAATGATTAGTTGATTCTAGGAGCTTGTACTGATGTTCTCATTGCGTTCTTCCTGACAACAAAGCTTTTTGCACAACGCAGGTCAGCCCCTTCTAAGAGGTAGAAATTTTCCTACCACTAGTGCTTCACCCCACACTAACCAATAAAACTATACCAGGATAGCTCAATTGATTGATAAATTGATTTTATTTGTCATAGGTATGTGTTGTATTGATTCTCTATTATATGAATTGAGTTCATACCATATCTAGAGACCAGGTTGCTGACCAGGTAATTATTTCTTGCCACATTCTGTGGAAGTGCTTCCCAAGATTTACTATCTGTCACAGTCTAATTGCTGTGGCAACAGCTGTCTGTTCTTCAACCATGAAAACCAACTGTAAGACAATTATCATTGTGCCAAGGCATACATACCATTGACAACTGCATTGAAAACTAGTATTTTGGACAAGCTTCTATTTTATCTTACCATGAGGTATAGAATTCATCAAATGATTGCTTCAATGAATCAAATTAATGAAGACTTCCCATCAAGTTTTTACAAATAGTTTGTTAGCTGTGTAGGACCATTTACATCACTTCCTGCTCAGCCTAATAACTTACATTGATCCATTTCATCCCAGTCTAAATTCCCGGCAGTTCCTTCATGAAAGTGATGACTCAAAACTGACAATGATCAGCTTTGGAGCTTCACATTTCCCTGAAGTTTCTGGTGGCATTGCTACTGGAAATATCATAATGCAACCACAGGAAGCTTATAGAAATATTGCAATTCAGAGGACTACAGTCATTGAGACAGATAGTAGTGGTAACTTTGAGCAGGTGAGTCACTTCAAACTATGTAAGTAGAGCTCATTTAACCCCTCAAACAGATGCAAAGGAAGGGTAGAAGAGTTTGAACAGATTTGCAAAGGTGCCTAATGCATGACATGTATGCATGAAAAGAGAAAACAGATCCCTTGATGGCTGATATAGTATGGTACTTAGTACATGAAGTTCACTTATATACAGGATGCATAGCAGTTGTACAGACAAGCTATGATGTTGTATAGACAGGACACAGCATATGTTCCAGAACATCTAGAAGATTTCATGAGAATACAAGAGTCATCATATTAGATACTAGCCATCAAATAACCTTAGTTCATTCCTGCCCTTCCTCTCCACAAACCACCTTTAAAGCCTGCTCAGCCCTCCCCCATTCATCCTCAACCCACCCTTCAGCCAACCACCCAAAAGTGCTCCCAAGCTTCCTCCCCATCTCCCCCAACTCCTCCTTTGAAGGTCCTTCTGGATGTTCTGAATCATAAAACAAAAATTTTGGGTGGTTATATTCATACATCAATCCATTCATCCTTGAAGCTTCCACTGCATATTGGGAAGGTCTAAGATGGATGTCTTGGTAGATATTGAGGATTTGAGGGAGTTTCAATTTTGATTTTGGTTTTTGGGTTAGAGGGTGAGAGAGGAGACAACCAAGGATGTAAGCATCCTATGTTAATTTAGTGGTTAAAAGAAAATGTTTTGAGTGTTGATAGTAAGACTTGGATATTACCTCTATAGCTGAGCCCCCGCCAACACCTTGATGAGGAGTCATTGCATGGGCCTATCATGCAAAAACAAATAAACAACAAAGAATCTAAATCCACAAGTAAAAGAAGAACTGGAAAAAACATACCGCATCTCCGATTAACACAATATTTCCAGCAACATAACACGGAAGAGGTTTCACAACTTGAATAGCCCATCAGTTAGGATTTTCCAAGTTCTACCAAGAATGAAGTCATTCAGTTAGGCTGAATATTATATGACAACGGATACTTAGCGACTCGGATACAGATACGCACTTCTAGGAAAGACACAAGCTTTGGCTCCCACCCTTTGAACAGATCTATCACTTCTTTTGTTGAAGCTTTAGCAACGAGTGGACCCATGTACGGTGTACCCTCAAGCTCGGTTTGAGAGGAGTAACAAATGACACCAATGTTCGGACCAAGAGGGTGAGTTATAACATGCTAAACTCATATGAATGTCAAACCTATAATTCCCTGAAAAGAGCAAGTAGAGTCCACCTTATTCTTTCCGCACCACTATTCAGCAATAAGTAACTCGAATCAGAGTTGAGTTTCATAATAGAGCATGTGAGTAAAATAAAAACTTACCGACCTGGGATGACTCAAAACAATATGTTCAGGATCTTCTGTTGCAATCTTCGCTCTCGAAACCTCCCCACGGTATGCAAATGTTCCTGTCCAAACAGGGTCAGCATATTGCACATACTCTTCGTTCGTTTCACCCAAAGCCTTAAACATAGACGCTCGTACAGCGGAATGAATTCCATCTGCGCCAACGAGAACATCTACGTAGTCTGTAGAGCCATCGCTGAAGTGGAGAACAATCTCAGAGGAAGAGGTGGTAGTGTGATGGGTGAACTGCTTTGAAGTATGCACCGTGCAAATATTCGAGAGCCTTGAGGAGAGAAGATTTAAAAGGATGGGTCGAGGAAGACCTAGAGGACCGTCTGCACG
Source organism: Neonothopanus nambi (assembly GCA_003987895.1). Taxonomy (NCBI): domain Eukaryota; kingdom Fungi; phylum Basidiomycota; class Agaricomycetes; order Agaricales; family Omphalotaceae; genus Neonothopanus; species Neonothopanus nambi. Next base: position 14,546 of record RCHF01000648.1, read on the forward strand.
GTATAGAAATTAGAGCTACAAAGATGAGATGTAGCACATCACGTACAAGGCATGATATGATCATAGAAGTCGAAACCTTCCGTTGCTTGATCAGATTTCCTAAAAATCGGGCCTCTAGCTGTTATCGGAATCCCCCAGTAAATTAATCAAGCTTCATCGAAAGAAGATCTAGTACCCACCTTCCCCATCCTTCGGAACCTTGAATCCCAGTTTCACGACATCCTCTTCAAACCCCAAGTCTTGCAAAACTTGCCAAGAGTGCTTCCAGATCGCTACACCAGACCCAATCGTAGAAATCTCTGGTTTGGATTCGTACAAGTTAACGACTATATCTTCTGACGAGTTGGATTGGGAAAATTTGCTGATGATGGCTGCTAGAGCGAGACCTCCGGTTCCACAACCACTGGGATAATTGAATAGGGATTGTGGTTAGAAATCATGGATCGATAACTTGGTAATGGGGGTAGATACATACACGATAGCCACCCTAAGCTTTGTACTCGTTTCCGATTGTAATTCAGCAGACATAGAACCTCAAATGATTCAAGATAAGTGCTACGATGATTTCTTGAAGATATGAATGGGATTTCGAGTTCGGGAACAACTTGAAATATTAATGAGTACGAGTCGAAAAGATGTATATATATACCTATACTTATATAACTCTGTAAACCCGGGTGCGGCAAAGGCACTGTCCAATGGGCGCAGATAGATTACTGATACAATTCCGGGCCAGGGCACATTCCGAAATTCCGCGTCCCTTAGAATCAGGACCTGGTCAGGACAATCGGGCATTGAGCTCGGGCTTGCCAAATTGTGCACCCAACGCGCTCGCCAATCCCCAAATAGAAAGTCATAAATTCCGAGTCGAAGTTCCCGAGATTCGCTCTGGGTTTGCCATTGACTGTAGGTTCATAGGTGAATGTTTCAATTAAAGCCTGCTCGTCTTTCGAGAAATAAGCATTCCGAGACGAAATACACTGTCCTGTACTGCGCAAGGTCAGGATAAAGCAATACGAAGAAGCTGTAAAAATAACTTGAACTCACGGCGCGGGATATAGCGTGCTCCTATACCTCACCCGCAATGAATATGTAATAGGTTCTGGATCGTCGTAAAGGCTATGAGCATCAAATATAAGGAGGCAGACATAAGGGACCGTTGGAGCTAAAAATCCAACAGATACTTATATAGTGCCGAAAATACAAAAGAGCCTGAAGACAACCTTTGTTGCAGTCGAATACAAGTAGTAGTACATGCATACCAGCACTTCAACTATATATACACATGATACATCCGCTGCGAATAGATTATTAGAAGTTCGAACTCCATTGATATCGAATAACAGTACTCACTCAACAGTTACTTTCCGGCCGTAATATCAAAGGATTTATAAAGTCCAAACCTCCTATCCTCCATCTCCGCAACCGTAGATTCACCAGGCATAGCCCACGGCTTTTCCGCCGTCATACACTCCTTGAACTGAAGCGAATCAGTCACCTCCGCTCCATCCCTACTAAATTCGTGCAAAACAAGATATTTCATCGGTGCTTTCTTCGCCAACGAAACGGCCTTGTCCTTCTCCGCCTTCTCCGCCTTTCCACCCATCTCACTATGATCCTCTAGCTGATAGATCCTCGACCTCTCCCAACCGGGAACGTTTGAGAGCAACGGAATTCGAGTGTCGGAATACCATTTCAAGAATGCAGCATCTGCCTTTTCGTCTCCTTCCACTTGTGCATGCACCACGTAAATGAACTTGGCTGAAGTACCAGTGTCTTTGCCTGTAGTCAAAAGCAAAGAGTAAACCCTCCTATTAAGCACAGACAAGTTCGCTATGACATCTTTCTCATTCTGCGACGCAGAGCCCGCAAGACTCCTATACGCCTCAGACTTCAGCACCTCAGCAGATTCCATCTCGTACAGCGCAAGCCAAGTAGGCATCTTGACATCTAAAGCTTTGTATCGCGCTACACTGAGGAATCCAGGCACTCGCGCACGAGCGGGTGCATGTTCATTATCGTACCATTCTAGATGAACAGAGGTTTAATGGTTTTTGGAGGAACTCAAAGCGAGGATACCGTGAAATTTATCTTCTGCTACGTGAGGTGTAGGTTCTCCGTACACGAAGAGAAGGGCTTGCGCTGTTGTAGCCATAATCGTTCGTCACCTTGGATGGTGGTGAGAGCGAAGAGCTGGAGCGGGCGCCACGGGTGGTGGAGTCAGCGGCCCGTGGACGGTCCGCCGGACCTCTGACGCTCAGGATCACGTGGCAACAATGACAATATTTCTTCCGCGGTTTGTCTTTTTCAACGTTATGTATTATAACTCGCATCTCGACGCTAGGTTGCTGGGTAATTTCGACTTGGCTGCTTCAACGTCGAGCTTATTGACCTTCTCATATGTATTTAACAGCTAGGAGCTCGTTAAATAAAATGCTATGGATCGCAGCTTCATTCACGGTCATCCGACTTTGTACGTTTGTCTTTGGAATCTCATGCCGCTTATTCCTATGGCAAAAAGCTTATAATATATCAGTCTTGAATCGCCTCTCTGGAATCAAAAGGTGAGCTATATGCGATGCTCAGCTACCATCAAATGTCTGTCCATCTCAACTCTGTCAGACAGACGCCAACACCCTAGTGCTATGTACCCCAGCCATCGCACGTTCTCGTTTCAGCAATTGAGCATATGAAACTCGTCAATATGATTCGCTGTATATCTTTTCTCTCCATGAGGAATACCTGTCCAAGTGGGGTTCCCTCAGTCGTCATGTTGAATTCAAATCCCTGATCAAACACTGTCTTGACAGATCAGCGTGGTTTGACACCTCAATCATGGCGCTGAATATGCACTATAAAAGAGCTAGAAATACGAAGACTCGCAGACCGTTCAAATATCAGACATGTATTTCCTTACATCTCCCTTCCTTCTCCTTGGGGCTCTCTGCCTCTCTTTGTCGGCAAGAGCAGCACTACAAGGCATCGATGTATCAGACTTTCAGACAAGTGTAGATTGGAGCACAGTTGCCTCGAACGGAGTGCGTTTTGCGTATATCAAGGCCACTGAGGGCACCAGTAAGGAATAGAATTCTTCCAATCTCATGTTCATTTGCTCACCCCATAGTACAATCAACTAAAAGCTTTTATTAGCGATACGTTCTCTGACCAATATACCGGCGCTACGCATGCAGGACTCGTTCGAGGCGGATATCACTTCGCTCATCCAGATAGTAGCTCCGGAGCAACGCAAGCAGAATTCTTTCTGGCGCATGGAGGTGAATATATGTCATATCGACTACTGATCCCTACTCATTTTAAATTTGAAGGCGGTTGGACTTCCGATGGTATAACTCTCCCCGGAGCTTTGGATATCGAATGTAGGTATATCTCATGCAAGAAATGATTCACCTCTACTTACTTATCTCCTTGATCAGATAATCCCGACGGCGCCGAATGCTATGGGCTAACTGCATCTGAGATGGTTTCTTGGATCCAGGATTTCTCGGATACATACGAAAGTAAGACCGGGAGGTGAGACTATATCTGTATATAAAGAACCGACTGATACAGAAATATCACGTCTAGACCTCCAGGTAAACTTTTCATTTCGATCTTTATTCTGAATATAACTTTTTTTTCCAACCGAAACAGCCATATATACTACAACCGATTGGTGGACCACATGTACCGGAAACAGCGCGGCCTTCTCGAATAATCCTTTGTGGATTGCTAGGTATGCTTCAAGCATTGGCACTCTACCCGCTAGCTGGAGGTAAGAGAAAAGCCCTCGAGTGAGTTTTAATTGATTGATTCATACGGCGCTCTAGTTTTGCGAGTTTTTGGCAATACGCCGATTCTGGATCTAATCCTGGCGACCAAGACCAGTTCAATGGAGACGCTAGTCAGCTTACCAGGTAAGTAGTCAAATGAAGCTTGGAGCACATGCTCGTGAACCCTAAATACCACTTCGTACCTTCGTTTCACAGCTTTGCGACGGGTTGACTTGGTTCGGGGTTGTATTGAATCTGAGGGAAAACTTTGAGGTGGACCGTCAACAAGACAGTAATTCTACGTATTCAGTGGATTTTTTGTCCAGTATCTGGTGTAAAAGGAAAAAAAGAAAACCATATTTAACAGTCGAAATTCTGTCCGCCGGTACAAGCCGGTACCAAGCCGAGTGAGTAGTCGGTTCGGCCGGACCGACGGCAACCCGGCCCGGATGTATCCAGCCGGCGTCCCTCAAAAACTCGGAACGGTGGGTTTGACGATTTCATAGCTGACCTCATATAAAGGACGTGTCGATGACCCCCAAAACTTTCCATTTCTCCGCTAATTTCTCTGCCATTGAGGATTGCTATTTTACTCCTCTCAAGCTAAAATGACTAAGATTACCGGTTTTGAGACTCATGGTACGAGTGTTCAGCGCTACGTTGGCGCTGACTTTTTCCTGACGAGGTTGAGATTTTTAGATGTTAGATTTCCGACGTCGTTGTCAGGAGATGGGACCGATGCAATGTATGTCTTAAAAGCTCTATGAATACAGACTCAAGCTGAAAATATCGATTTCATCAGGAATACTGACTGTGATTACTCTTCTGCATATGTCACCCTGCTCACGGACTCGGATCTTGTCGGGTATGGAATGACTTTCACCATAGGACGTGGTAACGATATTGTGAGTCTCCTCTGAAAGATTTACTTGTGCTCTCAACTTAATTGCTCTGCTATCTTTTCAGGTTTGCATGGCCATCCAACAAGTCGCAGAGCGTCTTGTTGGGAAAGACACAGAATCTCTCTTCGCCGATATGGGAAAAACATGGGACTATATGATGGCGGATCCACAACTGAGATGGTGCGTTTCACGAATTCATATGTTTATGGCCAAAGAAGTTTCTTATTTTGCGAGATTTTCGCGCACCCCTCTTAGGATCGGTCCGGAAAAGGGAGTCATTCACATTGCCTCTGGTGCTGTGAACAATGCTCTTTGGGATATGTATGCCCGATCTAGAAAGAAGCCGCTTTGGAAGCTGGTCGTTGACTTCACTCCTGTACGTTTTTGATTTGGTCCTATCGTTAGCGGAATACTAATGTCACATGCGCTTTTTAGGAAGAGCTTGTACGATCAGCAGCGTTCCGTTACATCTCAGATGCTATTACGAAGGAGGAGGCGCTGGATATGCTAAAGAAGAAGGAAGCGACGAAGAAGGAACGCGAGGAACTAGTCCGAGAAATCGGGTGCGTTCTCTTGATGTTCAGGCTTTGCAGTGTATTTACTCCAACAACCCAACCAGATATCCCGCATATGTTACCTCTGCTGGTTGGCTAGGTACTTCTTTCCTGGCTTATTCAACGATCTATTTCAGCTCATTGTTACCCTTCTGCGTCAGGCTATTCCGACGAGAAAATCGCTCGTCTCACCAAAGAAGCAGTCGCTCAAGGATTCAACCACTTCAAAATGAAAGTCGGTGCAAGCCTAGAAAACGACCTTCGCCGAGGCAAAATCATCCGATCCATCATCGATAATCCCCAATATCTTCCTGCTGGCGCAAAGCCGAGAGACCTCAACTGCGATGAGCTCAAAGGCAAAAACGCTGGTCCCACTGGAGCTGTTCTCATGATCGACTCAAACCAAGTGTGGGATGTTCCTCAAGCTATTGAGTACGTCAAGGGTCTTGAGGAGATCAAACCTTGGTATGTTTTCCTCGCATCATTCCGTTCGAAATCGCAGCTCTAATTAGCTTTTTAGGTTCATTGAGGAACCTACTGCTCCTGACGATGCTCTAGGTCATGCTGCCATTCGCAAAGCCTTGAAGCCCCACGGTATAGGTGTCGCTACAGGAGAACACGCGCATAACCGTATGGTTTTCAAGCAATTGTTGCAAGCCGAAGCCATCGATGTGTGCCAAATTGACTCTTGTCGTCTGGCCGGTGTCAGCGAGGTTCTTAGCGTGTTACTCATGGCTGCCAAGTGAGCAACATCAGTACAACTTTCAAGGTCGACCTGTTAATCTTCCGTAGATTTGGTATCCCAGTATGTCCTCATGCTGGTGGTGTCGGCCTTTGTGAATACGTCATTCATTTGAGGTTCGAGTTCCACATCCTTTCCGCTTTCCAAAGGTTCTGACGTATTATTCCCGTAGCTTAATCGACTACATCGCTGTGTCTGGTACCATGGAGCGCAACGTTCTCGAGTTTGTTGATCATTTACATGAACATTTCGTCACTCCTTGTTCTATCAACTCTCGCGGTCGATACAACGTGCCTAATAACCCCAATGAAGGATACAGGTATGTCTATGTATCACCTAGTATCAAGATATGAACGTTACTGATATGCGCATATACTTAGCATTGAGATGCACAAAGCTAGTATCGCCGAGTATGAGTGGCCGAATGGATCGTACTGGGTTGGGGCTCGAGCTGTAGGGCAGAAAGTGTAATCGAAAAAGATCCTTGGAAGATCCTCYCGTACAAATATTCACAACATTTATTTACATTCATTTCAAGTTGCTTGCGACCAGCCATGTTTTATGCTACATCAGCTGCTCAAAAGTTAGTGCTCTTCAAATGAGCGCTTATATGAGCGCTTTTCTTAGGACCCATCACCTGATCACTTTTTTGCTTGGCCGTATTTGTGTATGAGGGCGTCAGCAGGCACCAGCTTGGTAACTCTGTCAACTATGTACTAGCCTTCTTGTTCTTCAACGTCAACTCTTGTTTTTCTCTTTATCGTCGCTATGTATCAATGCCCGCAATTGTTTTTTCCTGGATACGTCGGCAACTTTCACGCTTAAGATCGTATAGGGTCACCAAGACACCTTGAATGCACCAGTACAACGATGGCGTTGTAATTATTGAGCGCTCTGCTCAATTGAGCTCTCAACTACTATGTTGATGCCAAAACGCCGTCAAGTCTACCGGGCGATAACAACCTGTTGTTTTTCGAGCTTGTTTTTTGTCGTGTTTTTGTCCATGGAGAGACGACAGGTACTGTACTTAAGGTCCGAGTCAAAGAGGCTCAGGCTCATCAGGTATCCACTGTAGAAACATTGCATTACGACTACGACAGCGACGACACGATGGTCTACTTCGTTTACTCTCACGCTCCATCTGTGGGGAAGTCTTCTGGCAAACTACCTCCGAGTCACCATCCGAACGTCCAGCGAAATGCACCTGCTACAGCTGACCAACTGGATGTCAAAATACAGCTACGCCATAAACTAAAAACTGCGTCTCTATCTCACATCCCTGGAGGATTCCCATTTCGATATATCGTCGACCACCACGGAAAAGTGAAAAGGTCTTACGAATCTTACGAATTTCGAGAAGATTTTCGGGCCCGGCCACGGGATTGGCGTCTTCAAACTGCATTATTCACGTTCACAAATCCGAATGATTCTCTACGCAGATCACGATACTTTTCGTGGAAGATTCAAATATACGACTCCGATAGTAGATTCGTCTCTCCATCTCAACTATGTACGTCTTTGCCTAGTTGTCTTTGTATTTAATAGTCCTGCCTCATACTTATGAACAGGTACTTCTACTTCTGCACATGCTCACGTACGGGTAGATCCTTCAGTCATGGACACCCGATACGGAAAATTCATCAGAAACGATCCAAAAGTTATCTTAAACGCTTTAGCTATTTCTTTGGAACTTGGCGTACTCATAACGATCTGTCAAGCGGACTCGAAGACTGCTCGATGTGTCGAACGTACCGATCAACTTCAACCTCAGACAATAATATACATAGGGACATGCAATACTGGTGAAGATACTCTTCTATATACGTATCATCCACCCACATCGGACTATTGACCACTTTGGTTCGTCCTTTTCTTATACTTCTGGATCTTGGAGGCGGTTCTTGACTTGTCATAGGTTTTTCATTGCGCCTTGAAGCGCTTCTTTCCTGCTCAAGAATCACGACTAATATAATCAACCCGTATAATGAATTCGCACGAGCAATTTCCCTCGAGCCCCAAAATTTAATTGAAATTCATGAAAATGTTACGCCGAAATGACGCGCACTATGCCGCTACTTCTCTTTTAATCCTTGAATTTTCCTGTCATCACGTTTCGTGTATTCATATCACGGCTTTTTTCTGTTATTTGTATTGCTACTACCTTCCTGTGTATTGGTCTGATAATTGTCTTTTGCCCAAACACTACATGATGTCTATAGATTTATCCCTGTATACGCATAATGAAATTCCCGTACATCTTGGTTCGTTGAGCCAGCGAAGAAGACATGATATTCGGCGTAACTAAATCGAGCAATAGCACCAAGCGTGTAGCGAGAATTGCGCCACTTACTTATATACTTAGCTTTAGCCAGGGGTTGCAGTGCTCAGGAGGCGATACATCATACCTACCCACTGGCATTGGAGGACCCAATTTCAAGTTGAGGTAAATACCAGGCAAAATGTAGAAATGCACCTCAAAGGCCTCAATTTCTCTACTGGCGTTTCGCACAGACTCCTCGGACAACGGAGGGGCCGGGCCCCGGGTCATATTATGTAATCATGATGGCTCCCACGCTAGGCATAGCCACAGCGCGAATTTTTCCTCCGTCATCCTCCTACTTACTTGCGTCCTGCCAGTGGCACTTGCGTCCTACTCCGCTCAATTCAAACTGTTTCTAACTCGCAACTTTGACCCTCAATTCACTGGAACTTATCATAAACGTCTGCATAACCTGACCCCGAACTTGCACCGATCAAACGGTAGGTCTGAACCGAAATCAATGAATGATTCTAGAGCTATGTACCATACCAAGTAGAGCTATTTTGGATATCTTTCAAGGTTCAACGAGGCTTTGATCATCTTGCAGAAGGATTCCATGCTCCAAGCACAGGCCTGCCTATCTATCTTTGTATAGGAAGCGATGCTATCTATAGGGTATAAGATAAGATTAATCTCTAGACGTAAAAGCTATCAGGTGTCGCTAACATCTATATATCTACTTTTCTTCTCGCGTTAGCTGGCTTTAGAGCGAATGCGATGCCATAACTCCGCAAAATCTCCATGCAACAAGTATTAAGTGGTCACCTGCATCTCTCACCGGTACAAAGTATAGATTCTGTCGAATATCTCAAGATACTGGTATAGGAGCGAAAGTCAATTGCGCTGCCAGCGAGGTACGCACATGAAGCTCTACAGGTACTCTACTCATACCCAGTGATATGGCCCGGCTGCGAGTCCGTTTACAGTAGCCTAGTGGAGTGGATATCGTCCACGGGACGCCCGGTGAAGGTTCTACCGTGATCTCGGCGCCACGACTCCTTCTTTTAGACCCTGTCAATTCTGAAGTTCAAAGCATTCACTGACCACCTTCTGCTGTTTGGCCTCTTCTACGTTGGGCTAAGTGTGAACTCAACTCATTACCAACAAGGGCCTTTGCTGGGTCAAAGGGTCTGAGCTGGTCTGGGGTATGCGACTCATGCCGCGTCGACCTGCCCCAGGAACGAAGTTTCTGTCTAGGCATGTCGTAACACATAAACAGCTTTGAGGTCCGAGTCATTCGTGCGTAAGTATGTGGTAAGGGTTCGACGAAGACGACGAATTGTGGTTCTCGTCCTTCCAGCGTCGGATCGCAAACTTCTCGACGGGTGGGTATAAAGTACACTACTGTCTCGTAAGTGTCGTCTTCCAATGGCACCCCTCAACTATCTCCTATTTCTCAGTGCTCTGTCCATAGCGGTTTGTAGGACACCCTCCCGATCCATAGTTACTGCCGAGGATTGGAACACTCTAAATCAGACCGTCGGCGGGCGACTTCATACTGCACTTCCATTCTCTGCCCCATGTTTTCCTGAAGTTAACGGGAAAACATCCACAGTAGACAACTCAACATGCGCGTTGATTCAAGCGAATTACGTCTCTCCGTCGCTCCGTGTTGAAAGTTTCGGCGCGTTTATGCTGGTCTGTCTGGCTATCGTCGGAATTCTTTCTCTTGGCTTACGATCACCATGACTTATTTCACAGCCTCAATGGGAGGGTTGTATGAGCAAGTCCAAGCAATGCTTGTTAGACTCTTCAAACCCTACTGACCCAGCTGCATGGACCGAGTTCTCTTGTTCTCAAGGAAGTGTCTCGGAGTACCACGTCTGTGTTTTCAGCCTCTTCCTGTAACTATCTGTACTCAATATCTGTACTCAACTTTCCCCTTGGTTTATAGATCGAGGTGGAAGATTATACTCACGTTCAAGCCGCCTTCAACTTCTCCTTGCAAACTGGTATTCCTATTTCCATCAAGAATACTGGGCACGATTATCTAGGACGATCGAGTATTAAAGGATCTCTTTCAATATGGGTCAGTAACTGCGGTCAACTGCTCATGTTCCTCGAAGCAATTGCTAAATGATGTTAGTGCAGACTCACAACATCACTCATGTTAGTAGCTTCTTATGTTGGCAGAGAATCAGTAATCAACTTGCCCGTAGATCTCGTATAATGAATCATTTGTGCCAGATGGTGGCCAGGACTTCGCTGAGAGCTATCCTGCAATCACCATAGGAGTAAATTCTTTGTTTCCCGACTAACTCTGACATCTGACTCTGTTTTCTTTTTTGTTAGGCCGGTGTATACTGGAGGGAAGCCTATATCTTTGCAGACGCAAATAACATCACCGTGGTTGGAGGCTATCATCAGACCGTTGGTGCGAGTGGAGGTTGGGCCATGGTAAATATTGAATCACCTTAATTCACGGTGAATTCTACTTATCAGCCTTCGTACTAGGCTGGCGGTCATAGCGTCCTTTCACCGGTATATGGCTTGGGCATCGACAGAGTGGTGTGTACATAAAATTCGTCAAATCTATGAAACGCATTTGAAGGCAAACTCTTGAAATTTTCAGCTGGAGTTCAAGGTGGTGACTCCTGATGGAATGTTCCGTGTAGCCAACGCCCACTCTAACACGGATCTTTTCTGGGCTTTACGAGGCGGAGGAGGGGGAACCTTTGGGGTGGTCATGGAGACGACCTTCCGAGTAGAGCCTCGGCTGACACTTCAAGTGTACGCTCACTTGGTTTTTGATGAAATGTGTTTCGAAATTAAACTTATCTCGGCAATTTCAGCGCCTCCCTTAATATCACGCGAACCACTCCAGAGTTCCTTCGAATCCTGGTCGATAACGGCTTACAATGGGGTCAAGAAGGCTGGGGAGGACATTATTTTGTAAGGTCATATCATGATTATCTCACTCGCAACTGACTCATAACATATTGGCGTATGTAGGCCAACAGCATCCTCAGTATTAACCCTCTGTTGACATTGGACCAAGCCAAGGCATCCATGAGAAATCTCTCGGACTACGTCTCATCGCAGAACGGAACGATCGTCATCGAAACACTACCCTCATGGTTAGCTTTCTACAACAAATACGTGTATCAAGCTGAAGCTGTAATGCCTCTTATCACTCCGACATCCAGTTAGTAAGCTCATGCTCTTGATTCAAACAGGCCATTGGTGTAGAGAGTGTCCTTGCAAGCAGACTTTTATCCGGCAGTCTGTTTGAAACAGAATCTGGCCGAGATACAGTATATAATGCCCTAGTCGAACTCCTTCCTTACGGAGAAGGGCTGGAAATGCTCGCAACAACGCCGTTCTTATATAACTATACGGAAGGAACGACAAGTGCTACCCCAGCTTGGAGAGGCGCTCTGTGGCATGTAAGTTATTCCATACTTTCATGCACCAAGCTATTTTATTTGATATTCCAACAGACAATCAACGGATTTGGATGGAAGTTCAACAGTACGATTGATGAAAAACGAGCTGCATTCGCATCTGCAAGCAATACAACAGCGGCATTGACTGCGATTGCACCTAATTCCGGAGCATACATGGTAGGAATGCAAATTTCCTTCAACTGACTACCAGTACTACCGCTTATTTGACTTGATGTACAGAACGAGGCCAATGTCTATGAACCAAATTATGAAGGTAACTCCTTTATTCTTATGCTTTGCATTACTGATCAGAAATGCTTCTAGAATCATTCTGGGGATCAAATTACCCTCGTCTATTGAGCCTAAAGCACCAATAGTGAGATTCTAATTCGCATGCTTCTCCTTAGCAATCATCGCTCAATCTGTTCTAGTGATCCACATGGGCTTTTAGATTGCTGGCGATGTGGTAAGATTTCATATCTTGACAGACTAAAGCGCACGCATATATTGACCTGGGAAAAAAAACCGACCACAGTGGGTTGGAAGGGTGCGAACGATTCTCGCTACCAATGCTATCTGTAGGTTCGATTGCGAACTGTAGATTGTACACTCGTAAGCCATCTACAAGTTCAACACATCAGTGTAAAGTAATCCGATTCTGACAGGCCCAATCTCAAGTTAGTGAGTGAAGGTCCAGATGAGATCTGGCCTGGGGAACTGTAAATACACAAAGTTTGTGTCAAGTATGTTTCCGGGGGTGGTGGTGGGTTGTACAATGGTAGAAATGAACTTCATGGCAATATGGTTTGCATCAGTATTTCCACTGTGAATATATATGACAATGTATGATCTCTCTGTGTACAGCTTCAAGGACTTCAACTGATAATTTGTCTGACTCTTTTGACAATACTTGATTTACAAAGAACTTCTTTCAATCAGAAGAAAACCATCTGAGACCCGCTCCAACCAAGTTCCGCCTGCGAGTGAAATGGATGAATGGAACTAATCAATGGCGGAAAGTCTTACTTACAAGAGCTGACTTGCATGTTTTCATCATACCTTCAGGTCCACAAAGTAAAACAAGTGCATCATCGCCGGGACACGGAAGGAATTGGTGGAGCATGTTCCTTGAAATGTGCCCTTGGGAACCCTTCCATCCATCTGGAGCGATATCTACATTTCGGGCAACGTCAGATCCTAGCAGCGATTTCATTCAATTGAGACCACCAACTCAAAGTGTAATGTAAGCTGAATCGTCCGTGACAAGACCTTTGGAGCATATCGAGCTCCTCATGACATACTAAAGCAGACATCATGGTCAAAACCTCTTGCACAGGAACAGGTACATGTAGTCAACAGAGGAAACATACAAATGTCATCTTCTGTCTTGTTGGCGTCTATTAACCACACCTTCGTATCTGACCGATCATCTGATAGTATTTCCCTCAACGTCTGTAGGATTGGGGTGATACCTGTCATGTAAGTAGTATATGCGGTGAATGAACATCAGCTACGGAAAGAAAACCATTCGTTGTTCGTGCGTACCGCTGCCTCCACACACCATGCCCACTTTACATACAGCCCGCTGAATGCCCTTGTACGACACAGAATTTTGCCCCAGCCAAGTGAACTCTCCAAACGGACCCTTTATTTCAACCTGGTCTCCGACTTTGAGTTTATCCAGAGCACTGAAAGAGGGTTTCTATTAGTGCGCAGGAACAGTGAGAAGTGGTCAACGATACCAGGTCATTTTCCCTCCTGCTGGATATGATTCGTTCGGTAGATATAGTTTAATCAACATGTCCACGTATCCAAGAGCAGCCGGAGATGACACAGGCGTGTAAGCTCGCTGAATCAAATCACCACTATTCAGATTACTTTGCATACTAGATCCATTGATTTTAGCTTCAGAAAGAGCCTTTGACCGAAGACGCAAGTAGATGTGCTGGCCAATAGGCTAAAACAAACGGCTTGATTACAATCCTCTGCTTTTATAATAACTAACGGAAATGAACATACGAGATTGAGTGGCTGATCATGACATGGAAGTGCAAACCGATACAATCGAGTATCATGTGAAGCCTTCTCAACCGAAGCAAGCCGAACGGGCATCCACTGTGTTTTAGAAAGAGTTTTGAGATTGCTATTTTGTATTTTTAACGCATCGCGCTCTGAGGAAACCAGAGTGCCGATGTGGAACCTGTCGTGGCGCGATATGTATGATTATTTTATAGTGACAGTTCACTGAAATGTACTTACCGGGAGAGTTGATCTCGAGCTTCCATTGAGTGTATGGCGATGCTAAAGAAAAGGTTACGACTTTCAGCCACACCTTTGGGACTCATGGACATCCAAGGCTTACAAGTCCTCTGTTGCGTCTTGTCCGGCCATCCCGGATATAGCATACCCACCACCAGGGTGATCATCCAAGTACTCCGACCCATCATACACTAAAAGAACAATCAGCTTCCGAAAGAGTCACCAAGTACCACGACTAACCTTGTCCATTCACGATAAACCAGGGTTTACCCGAGCTCTGCAATTCTTCTACGCTGATTTCCCTATTGACGTCGTCTCTAGTCATTACTGCCGTTTGACCTGTCTTGAACTTTTTCTCTACACCCGAAGCCGTCTTTCGAGAGATAGCTTCTGCTGTGAATACGGGATTACGGATGTCTAGCGATTCATCCTTCATCCGCTGCATCCACCCACCAGGTTGAGTACCTGGCATCGTAGGATGCTCAAAGCGGAGACCATGGCCGTCGGGAGTGGTATGAATGGCAACCCTAAACCACCAATTACTGAACGAACATACGTCATCAGAAAATATTCTCTTTGCATCATAACCGATAGCGTACGACGCACTTCATCATCGACATTGCATTCCAATACTATATCATACGGAAATCAGACATTTTTTAGCCTCCGTACATAAATGCAATCTCACCATGTCTCTAGGCTGCAAAGCAAGACTCTCATCCATCGCCCTCACCTGGATAGATCCTCTCTCGCGGAGATCAGCAAATTTAACTGCGAAACTCCAAAAACACCAGCAGAAACAYTCCTCTCTTTCCGTGAGATCCAGCTTGCCGAACATGGCACTTTCRTRAGCTTTCTGTCTATACGCATCTTCCGGGCTAGAAGTAGAAATTGAGTTCTCGARCACGCATATACCCAGGGAACGCGGAACATACTATTCAATTTCACCCAATAACCACGTCTCGCCCTCGTCTAATGATACTTCCACTCTCGTCACTCTTCTGCCTCCGCCGGAATAAGCGTAACCACGGATGGCATAGTCCTCACTGTCATTCAAGAAGACGGTCTCATCATGTGCAGGACGTGCTATAGCTGAATTAACATTGAGATCTTGGATGATGTATCTTGGATCGCGCCACCAATGATCCTCCGCACGAGCTTGAGCAGCGGAAACTTGCGTTGGAAGAACTTTGTTATCCTAGATGCCAAATATTGGGATCGTGGGCTGTAGCGATTCGTTTCAATTGACTTACATAGAACTGATAACATGAGGATAAAAATAACTGTCAGAGCGACAGAAGAAACATCGAGAAGCAAGCCGTACTGACGTGCAAATAATGCTGCGATCCTTCGTGCGAAATTTCAATCCTATGCAGCCATTTCTGTCCACCATCCCCGTCAGCTTCGTAACCAAAATGTTCTTCAAAGTATGAATAACTCGCTACTCACCACACTCCTCCCACCAATCTTCCCAGGAATCACCATTCTCAAAGGGAACCCATGATCGGGTTCAAGAGCCTTACCATTCATAGCCCAGCAAACCAAAATCCCTTGCGATCTATTTCTGCAACAGCTCAATGGCTGAGAGGTGCCATATGGGCCTTGAGGCAGTTGATCTACCCCCTCAAAGATAACGTGTTGCGGTCTTTTCGTCCCGTCTCGAGATCGAACCGGTTCGACGAAGTCGAGGATATCTGCTAGGTAAACTCCAGTCCAGAGTGCAGTACTCACTCCTGCAGCTCCCCAGTTGAAGCCTAGGCCTTTCTCCACGACATTTTGCTCGCGTCGACGATCTAGAAGGCACGTGTGATTGAGTAAGTGCGCTAACCCCAACTTGGACAAGAAGTTGTCAATACAGCGACTTACTGCCAGCGCATACGAGTGTTATAGGTAGAGTGACGACCTCGAATTTAAATTTGAGATCATTGATAGTAAATTGCACTGGATTCTTGACCATGCTGAGTTATACATGAAAAGTAAACCGCCATAGAAAAACCTCGAAAGAAAACACTTTGAAGCTCACCCATCAACAGTAACCTTCCAGGTGTCGAATGCAGAACTCTCAACCTTGGGTACAGCTCCATGGTTCCGCACATAAAATAGATGTTGTGGGGTAAGAAACCCAGCGTCAAAAAGCGTCGTCAAAGGAGCTTCGACATTATGAGGGTGCTATCATTCCAAAAACCAACATCAATAACTTCACCCACGAAAAAGGAATTCATCGAGAATGCACCTTTCCAGTAAGCTTCACAAGCCTCTTGTCCCTTTTAATCCATCCATCCGGCGTATCCTCATCAGACCCTTCAAACTCTCTCTCCCCCAAAGCCTTCGAACTTGGAATGGGAGGGTACTCCGGAGGAAACGAACTATTTGAGTCCAGAATGTTCTCCCGAACCTTCGACACAACTTGAAGATCGCTGATAGTCTCCGAGTCTAGCTTCAAGCCGCTGCTAAAATTCCAATGGTCAACGTCTGGCGACATGTGTTGTAAATCGTGGAACCGAATACACTGAAGTGAGAAAGGAAGAAGTGGCCGTGAGATATGAATAGATGCTCCAGGGGTACTCTGAGTTTACATAGCTTCGTACATCAGCTCCTCCTGCTGATTATTCAGATGATAACACTATTGATAGTGAGCTTTGAAGACAAGCCAAGTCACTCACGATCGGCTCGGGTGATTATCACTCATAATTACAGCAACTGAAGCCAAACCATCTGCAATCTCGAGTTCTGTTGGCCTTGAGTATCAGCTGGTACCTGATAGGTCGATACCTGTTATCTCTCCGCATTTCAGGGCTAGAGGGAAGTAACTTACGTATATACCAGCTACACCGTCTGCATTGTTCAGCTTGCGAAAGAGACCCAGACCAACAGTTGAACAATGATCACTGGGTCTTGGAACCCAAAAGGCTACAGCGTCCTCCCAGAGCATCCATGCTATATTCAAAAGATGCTAGCAGTACGCCAAGCTCCTTATCTTTTGACAATTCAGGAAGATGATGTAGTAGTGGCGTTTGGACGGCGCAGCTCCCAAATGAGTTTTGGCAGAGACGCGTCTCGACTCTCCACGTGGTTATGCCTGACTTGTCACGGGATCATGCTGACTAAGATAAACTGCTCACGATTCGGCAGGCAAATGGCTGCAATTAAATTCCTTGAAATTCACCGAGTTCTCAAAATTTTCGAAATTTCAGAAAATTTCAGGCGTAGCATTGTGGTGGAATCACTCTGACGAAGAACATGCCTCATGTCTAACCCATAACAGCGAGACAATGAATAAGTAGTAGTTTATTCCATAATTTCCATCTCACTTGACACTTACGGTGCTTACTCGGTTACAGACAAAGGAAGGGTATACCTATTGTCGACCTTATAAGACGGACAATACCGTGCTCTCCCTGAGTTGTTGAATTGTCTTGCCATGCCATTGTAAACATTACGCCAAAAGTGAAAGATACAAGTTTCATTGCGCCATTACCCAAAAAAATGGAACTACGGTATACACTGTGCATGAAGATAATGAAAGATGCATGAATGCGTTATAACAAAAATACAGTGCCCATCGTCTCGTCATCTAAGTATGCGAACTTGGGGTGGGGGGAAAACAGGTGCTACAAAAGTGGTGGTATACGTATATACTTATTAAATGGATACAGATAAGTGAGCGCCGCACATCACATATACACAGAAACCAACCTCTCAAACTCTCGCTCTGAAAAAGCAAGACAAACTATATCTCCTTTTCCCGCACACTGCGTTGGTGGTGATGAGAGTTCGAAACCCTAGCAATACGATAAGGATGTATCCTTGCCCCCTTTGTAATCTGTCTCTGGGGGTGCCTAAGATGCTTCAGCGCAGGCCCAACAAGCAGAAGCGGCTGCTGCTTCTGTCCGTCTACTCCATATACCTCCGAGCGCGACGGGGGAGGCACTACGACGACAGCATCTGCGTCCTCCAGCGAGGAGGGTATCAAGCGCATTTTTGACCTCGAAGACGAAGCTGACGGAGGGAATGGGTAGGAGGTATGGGTATCGCATGAAAAAGAGGTCGAGGGTGTGGGTATGCATGGGAACATGCTATTAGTGGCAGTAGAGATAGTATTTGATACAGAAGATAGATCTGATGGTGAAGGCGAAGGTGTCCGCGAGGAAGTAGATGACGAAAACGAGAAGTGGCGTGGAATAGGTACGGTTGCGTGAGGGGCGTGAAGGGGAATGGTACGTGACTAAAGATATGGTCTAGGTAAGAAAATGTAACACAAGAGACGTGTAGAACTGTATTACATACCGAACGTTCATTGTCGTGTAAAGAGTGGAAGTGTTGAATCCCTGGTAAACGTGTGGAGCTGCAGCTGGTCTCTGCGCTCATGGTGGGCAGATCTAGCGTACGCAGAGGTGGAAGCGTGAGCCTCTCCTCCGAAGGCGAAGGTGAGGGCGAGGGCAAAGGAAGCGAGATAGCCATGGATGGATATAAGGATGAAGCGTGTCGAGTGAAAGTCGTTTGTCGTCCAAGAAATGAAGCAGGAAGTTTCAAGTCCGCCTGGGGTCTGAAGGTCCTGCCTTATGATATTCGTAGAGAATTAAGGAAAGAGAAAGGGTATAATTCAAGAGATAAAGCAAGCCTGAGAGATGTGGAAGTAATGGGATAGTCCGGGGAAAGGCGATGAAGGCATAGCTTTATAAATTCAATAAGCGAAATGCTACAATGAACGCTTCAATCGATATAATGGCCCTTTGAACAGAAGGTAGTACTTCCATTGTGCAAATCTTGGAAACAAAAGAGAATCGCACGTTGTTTGGTCTTGCTTGTACACTACAACTAGTCGGAGTTCAAGCGGAGATCAAAAAGAGTAATAACAAAAGTAAGCCCATTCGTCACGTAACTATTCATTGAAGGTTTAGTCGACATTGTTTCAATGAGAGATCCAGGCTTGGCGTGTAATATTGTGTGCAAAACCATAAAATCCTCATCCACGAGCTCCCCGAGGCTCCCCGACCGGGAAGCTGAAATATGTACCAGTCACGTGCTGATATCACGTCGCTGACTAAGATTATGAAATTATGTAAAATGTAGACAATTGAACCGCGTTTCTTCAATCATACTTTCAGCTTTGGAGCTCGCAAGCTTGAAGCTTTGCAAATTTAAGGTATTAGAACCTTCTATCCTCAAATCTTTGACTTCTTCATTCTGCCCGTTGAACTGTCGCAGCGATGCCACAAGAGAATAAACTGCGTGTCTCTGACGATTTTCTGACGAGGAATAATAGTATTTGGATGACTGAAGAAAAAAAATTGACGGAACTGACAGCCAGCGCTTGAGCGTTAACGCTTTCTCTGCATGTGAGCCCACTTCTACTCGCTTGCATATCTCGTTGACCAGGACTTAACCCATTGCAGCTGTAATTTGGACAATACGTAGCCGCCTAAAGGTAATAGGTGCTCGGTATAAGCGCTGGTGCATATAGAAGAGAAGTCTTCAGTCGCTTCTTCAACAGCTATCTACGTGCTCGAGGCACCCACACATGCAATCTTTTGCCGCCTACAGCTCCCAATAGACATCTCTTTGTCCTTTCTCAGCAAGCGGCGCTTATCGTGTGCCAATACTGAATGAATTACCTACACTGCCTTCTCCCATAGCGGTGCTCGATATAAGCACTGGTGAATATAGAAGAGAAGTCTTCAGTCGCTTCTTCAACAGCTATCTACGCGCTCGAGGCACCCACACATGTAATATTTTGCCGCCTACAGCTCCCAATAGACACCTCTTTGTCCTTTCTCAGCAAGCGGTGCTTATCGTGTGCCAATACTGAATGAATCGCCTACACCGCCTTCTCCCATAGTCACAGGTGGTGGCGTTCTATTCTATATATTCGTGTTCTTCCTGAGCTTGCAGCCACGGCAAGCAGTTGAAAAACCCAAATATCCTCCTACCTCGTGTCATTTAGACGCTCAGTCGCTGCAGCATAAAATAGCAGACAACTCGACCCCAAAGCTAGTTTCATTTTCATCAACATGATCTCCACCCCATCTACTCCTGCCTCTGGTATCACCGATTTTTCTTCAACAATCGATATGCCAATCGACGTGAATGAAGCTGTTGGCGTCGGGCTCTCTAATATGGAACTTTGCGATGGACGACGTCGTATGCTGGATCTTACGAACCGTCTTCATAGCACGGGGTGGGGTTGGACTTGCTAGTAGATTTTATTCTCATATGAACTAACGTTACCCTTTCATAGTGTTCAAATCGATATTGACCTGCCTCAAATTGCAGTCATCGGCAACCAAAGCGCCGGTAAATCCTCCCTCATCGAGTCGATTTCTGGGATCACTCTGCCTAGAGCAAGTGGTACCTGTACTCGGTATGTTACTCACGCAGGCATTTTCATACTCCTCAACCCCCTTAGCTTACTGCATATATCGCAGATGCCCTACCGAATGCCGACTTTCGTACTCTCCCGATCCATGGAAGTGCATAGTCTCCTTGCGTATCTTTACCAACAGCAAGGGTCAGGCGCTCGGTCAGGCGCAAAACGAGAAGTTCGGGGATGTTATCTATGACAAGTCTCAAGTTGAAGACCGTATCAGGAGAGCTCAACGTGCTATCCTTAATCCTCATCGCCCTCGTAGTGATTTCCTGATGGGTGCAGACGAGGATCTGGATGATGGAAAAGCTCAAACGTTCTCCACTAATTGCATTTCTTTGGAGATTAGCGGGCCGGACATCGCTGATTTGTCGTTTTGTGATCTTCCTGGTACGAGCTTGGTTCTTTTTACTACTGAGCGTTCACTTAAATTTATTACTCTTTAGGACTGATCCGGTCTACGTCTGGCAAAGAAGGAAGTTCCAATGACATAGAGCTCGTCCAAAGGCTTGTTGAGTCTTATATCAAGAAGCCGAGCTGTATTATCTTGCTTACAGTCTCTTGCGAGAGTATGTCGTGGCATGTTTTATTCTTTCTCCTTTTCTTCTTATAGTATGGACTTGCAGCCGACTTCCAGAACCAAGGAGCACTAGAACTAGCTAAACAATTCGATCCCAACGGAGACCGTACAGTCGGTGAGTTGCAGCGCGCTTCTTACCTCCATCGCTACCAATGAATCCCCACCCGATTCTGTCTCTAGGTGTTTTGACTAAGCCTGATCGTATATCTGCCGGGGACGAGGGCGATTGGGTCGCATTCATCCGCAATGAAATCCATCCTCTTTTGAATAACTGGTTCTGCGTTAAACAACCTAACTCTGTCGAGCTAAAGAAGGGTATCGACTGGAAACAGGCACGAAAAAGAGAAGACGAGTATTTCGCTATGACGCCTCCGTGGTCGGATCTGGACCCTATCTATAAGAAGTATCTTAGAACCGCGAACTTGGTGGACCGCTTGAGCGATATTTTGTCCGAGCTAATTTCTAAACGGTAGGTCTTTTCACTTCCCTTTCTTCTTTCTTTGATCTGATGATCTTTTATGTTCTCAGACTCCCAGAAATACATACCGAGCTAGAAGCCTCCATCCAAAATACCATCTTACTCCTCCGTCAACTTCCCAAAGAACCTGCTAAAGATCCCTTCAATGAGATCTCACTTCTCATCCATGGGTTCACCACCGATCTCGGGAAACATATCGAGGGAATCCCATTCAAGACCGGTCTACTTCAATCTATTCGACCGGCTCAGGAGCTCTTCAAGAAAGAGATTCGCAGGACGGCGCCGAATTTTAAGCCTTATGAAAAGAGATATGCTCAGGAGAAGTGTATCCCTAAGCCGGGATTTCTCGACCATGAAGAGGAACCTGAGGTAGTAGCAGATCTTTCCGGAGAAGGTCTAGATGATGATGATGATTCACCGTCGATCGCTGCCTCTGGCCGCGAGAGTGTCGCCTCTGGTGTAGTCGAATACGAAGACGAAGAATATTCAGCACCGGTCCCTATCGAGATGGATGCGATTTACATCGATGAGGTGCACGCACGTGCTCATGAGTAAGTTCAACTGTCTGTGTACATTACTTCCTTACTAGGTTTCTGACATACTATCCACTAGGGCTCGAACTCGAGAATTACCGGGCAATCACCCTTACGTAGTCCAAGAGTCTTTCGTTTCCGAGATTACTTGTCAATGGCACGCTCCTGCGAGGAAATTATGCGATGAAGTCTTCAAGATCACCTCCAAATATGTCTTTCAGCTTGTCTATAAGCATTTCGCCGAATTCGGTCAAGGTACGCTCGAACGCCAAGTGAGGTATGTCCGATTTTGCTTTTACCGTGACCCTCGCATGTACTCATGTTTTCGCTCAGATTAATAATTCAAGAACACCTGAAGAAGAGGCGTGAAGCCACAGAGGAACGTCTAGAGTGGCTACTCGCTCTCGAAGCTCGACCTTTCACCTTAAACACTCATTACCTGGCCGATTACAAAGAAAAATTTCTATCCTATTATAAAGGTTTCCGGGCCAAGGATCTTCACGTCGAACTGAAAGATCACCTGAAGAAGGTCGAAGTGACGTATAGAACCGTGTCGAGCAGAGATGGTGAACAGAAGACTCGGGTCAATACTCCGATTGCATCCAAGGCGATCGCTGCTCTCTCTGAGCTCGGAATCAACGGTATTAGCGCAATTGATCTTGTCAAGCTCTTGCCTAGCGACGAGATGGAACCTGCGCTCATTATTATGGCAGAAGTACGAGCCTATTTCCAAGGTTCGTCTTTCTACTGGTGCACCTGCACTTTGACGGTGTACTAATTGTTTTTCTGTAGTCGCATACAAGCGAATCACAGACAATGTGCCTCTAGCCATTGATGAAGAGCTGGTTCGGGGCCTCGGACGAGAGATCCTCTCTGTCGTCTGCTCCGGACTGAACATACACGGCAAGAATGGACTTCGTGTTTGTCAGGAGCTCGCTCAGGAAAGCCCTCAGGTTGCTGGTCGGAGAGAAGAGTTGAAGAAGAAATTAGAGAGATTGCGGGTTGCTAGTGGAGAGCTTTCATCCATCTAATCTTTTGATAGACAATGTACAATTTCTTGATCGATACATACGTGTCGAGGTAGAATTAAAATTATGTGCTCTTCGAGTCTAAGTATGTCCTGAAATCCCAGAGACCTATCATGTGATCAAGTGTGGCGGTAACTCGCATAGCCGGTAAACCACAGCCTTCAGAAGCTTCAGGCTTTTGCCCCACTACATCCATGACTTCAAACCAGAATCTAACCCTCTGTTTTCCTCGTTCCTCTGCCATACCTATTCTCGTTGAAAGCTCAAAGGCTTCTGTAATACCTGAAAATCACATTCTTCTCAAAGTCGATCGTTTTGGGTTTTCAGCAAACAACATAACCTACCAGGCGCTGGGCGAACACCCGCACTTTCGGTTGAGTTCTAACGCTAATTAACAAATCCATTTACATCTCAAAGATGAATACCTTAGATACTATGATTTCCATCCTGCTCCGGAGAATGCGGTCGAGAATGTATCACCAAAGACTCACGGGGTCGTGCCAGTATGGGGTTTCGGTACAGTCGACGCGTCTTCACACCCCAAAATCCGCGTCGGGGAACGTTTATACGGATATTTCGCGCCTGCGAGGTATCTTCTCATTCCAGTGTCTCCATCAGACGTGAATAAGTTCGCTCTATACGTTCCACGCCCTCATCTTCCTCCCGGTACGTAGTCATCCTTCTATATATCCTAATCACTTCCCTTTCTTCATTAACTCACCAATCCCTAACTCATACCTTACTGATGATATCCGGTAGATCGAAGACCATACAATCAAATCCTCCGCTGTGCCACTGATGCCCTCTATACGCCTGAGACTGAAGACCTAACCATGCTCTACCGACCTCTATTCTGGACTTCCTACTGGTGTGAAGACTGGCTGAATTGCTCTAACTACCGCAAAGGATGCTCGTACATCTTCATCTCCTCCGCATCATCCAAAACAGCCTTCTGTCTCGCGTACTGCATTCGAAAACGTATCTCTAGAGCTCAAGCCGAGTCCTCGGAAAACGCAGGCTTATTGTCTGGTATCAAAATCATTGGTATCACATCGAAGAAAAATCTTTCTTTCACGCAGAAGCTCGGGCTCTACGATGAAGTATACGACTACAACGAACTCACATCTGCATCCTTACTTCAAAGTCGCAATAGTACTGGTACTTCAGCGGAGAAATATATCTATGTCGACGTAGCTGGGAACTCAGACTTCAACACCAAAGTTCAAAAACACTTTTCATCCTCACCTAACACCAGACTTCTCATTGCATCTATCTCTCTCGGTATGACGAATCTCTCTCCTGCCTCTTCCACTTCCGAGATATCTTCCATCCAATGGAACACGAACACAAACACGAATGATAGCTCTTCCTCTACTGGCGGTTCAATCCAATTTGAACAATTCTTCACTCCTGAATGGCTTGATGTTCGACGACGTGAGCTGAGTATTGCAACCTTGACCAACATGCAACGAGTCGCTTGGACAGAGCTTATGCAGGACTGTATCGGGTGGGTGGAGCTTGAAAGGGTGTATGGTGGCGAGGCGGTCAAGGAGGCTTATAGACGAGTCGTAGAGGAGGGTTTGGGACCGGATAAGGGGCTCATTTGGAGTCTTTGGGATAGTAAGGATAGTAGTGATGCAGTGAAAAGCGAGTCAGGACGATTGGATGCAAAGTTGTAGTTTTACGTGCATAGGTACGGACACAATGGTTATGAAAGTTAAGTTCATATTGGAATCGAATCTCAAGAGGCTGCAGTTCCGGGTTTACTAATGACTGTACATTTACATCGGACTGAAGATTGCTAAATCTTTGACCTACATCCATAAAATAATTCATCCATAAGAGCACGATAGATATAAATGCCCTTCCGCGTCAGGTCTTATTCAGCCTGAGGCAAATCCTACCTTCGCGTCCGGGTACAAATATGACGAAGTGGACTATGACCTCCCGTTGCTCTTCTTCTAGCATTCTTCAATGTAGGGGAAGGGGTAGGTGTATGTTGAATCTTAGCCTTCTTCGCACCTTGGTTGGCTTCACTGGCGACGCCTTCAGGAGGGTTTACCCTTTTCGCATTGTTCGTGGCATTGAGCTGGGCACTAGCGCCTAGTTACATAAAACAATGTGAGAAAAAAGCATTAGAATAACGAGAAACAATACTTACGTCTTGTCAGCAGCGGAGGAGTCTTAACCCTAGGCAGCGACGATGAAGCTGAAGACGCATTCTTTTTCGTTGGTTCTGGATCACTATTAGACGAGGATAGGAGTGTTTCTGCCGACGAGATGGAGGATGCATTGGCTGGCTCTGAAGAATCATCAACACGAATTTTGTACCGCGAATAGAGCCTAGAACGCAAATGCGACAAAGAGGTGTTGGTCAAGTCGTACACCTGCGCCTTGCACTTGGCGATAATTTGTTCCGMAGTATGAATCTCCTTCTTCAACTCATCAACCCTAGCATGAGTGTCCGACAGCGTCTCTGGAGATCCGTTCAATGAACGTGAAGGGATCGTGGGAAGAAGTGTGAGCAGGGATTCAAGAGCTCGCAGTCCGTCTCCTTGAATCGTCGCGAGGCCACGGCGTCTCAATATGATATTAAGTTTACTGATGCGATTGTCGAGTCCAGCGACTTTGGCTTCTGTGACCCCAGCTTGGCTCTCGGAAAGCTTTCGATGGGACTCGGCAAGCTCTCGCTGCGAGGCCGCCAAGCTCTCTTCTCGACGCATAGCATCAGCCAGAGCTTCTTGAGATTTGGCCAAATCCGAACGAAGAGAAGAGACAGTCGATGTCATCACCATCAGCTCTTGCTTCGCTTGGTCTAAGGCAGATTGTCGAGATACCTGAGTAGCACGTAGTTGATCAGCTTCGCTTTGAGCGACAATGAGCTTTCGCTCGACTTGTTCGAGTTCTGCTTCAGCAATATGCTTTCCCTCCAGGGCCTTCGACAAGTCCGCAGCAAGATTTTTGGCTTCAAGTCGCACTCTTGTAACAGCATCGTCACATTTGCGCTGAACAGCATCCCTGGCATCTTCGAGATTTCGAACTTCTGCCTCCAAACGATTGACAACCTGCTTCAGTTCCTCAACTTCTCCCTTGGAGATAGATAAGGATTCCACGTTTCTGGAAGACTCGCTCCGCAAATGCTCGCACTCGTCTCTAAGTCGAGACAGCTCTGCGGCATCGTCCCTCCGAGCAGATTCAGCAGCAGAAAGTGCTTCCCTAAGTTCACTGATCTGTTGCTTCAAACGCGTCCCTTCCTCTTCAAAGTTCTTCGCAGCAGCCCGCTCGTCTTCTTGCTTCCGTTTCGCCTCTACTAGATTCCCCATTTCTACCTGAAGATCTACAATCTCCTTCCTAAGCGCGTGACAAACTGCATCGTTAGCCTCTCTAAGTCCCGCCAGCTCCTTTTCAGCCTGCGTCTTTCGTTCCTTCGCCTGAGCATCCACAGCGTTCATATATTGCTTCAACGAAGATACTTCAACTCTTGCCATCTCCACTTCTTGCTCATCCCGAGAAGATTTGAGCCTGAGTGCCCACATCTCCTTCCTAGCATTCTCGAGCTGTGACCTCGCCTCCGCAATCTCACGATCCCTCATTTCCATTCTAGCAGCATGTTCAGAGCGCAAATCATTCAGCTCTTGAGTAGAGTGTGAAGGCAAACTGTGCAAAGTCTCTTGAGCATGAAGCAAAGCATTTCGACATTCTGTCAGCTGCGCTTCTAAAGCTGCTACCCGATTTTGGTACGCCGAAGAGACTTCAGCGCGCTGACTTTCGATTAAATCCAGAAGAAGTTTGGCGCCATTGTGTATGGCAGCTGATGGTACGAATGGCTGTGGAGGCTGTGAGGCAAGCCCAGGCTGAGACATAACATCACCTCGCTGAGGCAGGGAGGGGAAGAAGTATGATATTACGTAACATGAATACCGAGAAAACAGTCGTCAAAATTTCGAACTACTCGTTCACAAAATTGCATCATTAGCATATAGCACGAAGTATTGTAAATAATTCAAGAGAATGTCTCTTGAACATATGTCCACGCTCCAGCATGATAGATTGCAGTTCTAGAGCACAGAATTGCATGACTCGAGATGTCGAACGACTCTCCATCGTATGCCAATCATGTAGCTAAACCACCCACATCTCCATCAACCTCGACAATGTACACGCGCGCGCTTGAGAGATGTACAGCCTTGGCGCAGACCACATGCAAGGAAAGAAGCTCCAGAGAAGGTACAGGAAGAGTATCGGAGTCAGTCGACGTAAATGCTATTTTTCTCGGGCACCGAAAAGAAACCGTAGACGGTTCTAATACAATAGAGGTTCTTAGTATCCTAGACATAGGCCAGATGCGTGTAACACGTACTATTGCCCCAAGCCACATCTCCAAACAATCTAACCAGTCATGCACTTCTTCTACCGTCATGACATTGTAAAGAGAATGTACTTTGGCAGGACCATTCAGCTTTTCGGCAGCATAGCCAAAATACTTCAAAACTGCTAATACAGAGGCAGAATAGTCCTTCTGGCAAAGTATGAGTTAGGAGGCAGCAGAGATATTCAAGAACGTACTTTCTCGGACGAGCCCACAGTAAATATGCGCCGGCGCCTGAGAAATGTCCAACCTTGGCACAAAACGCATGCAAGGCCAGAAGGTCGGCAGAGCGCACAGGGAGAGTGCCAGGATCAGCCGACGTTAACGGTACCGTCTCGGGCACGAAGAAGACATCGTCATTGACGGTTCTGATACAATAGCAATTCGTCACTTCCTAGAAATCGAGGTCGCTAGTTGAAACAGGCATTCATGGGTCAAATACGTATAAAACTCACCGTTGCCACAAAGAATGTCACTAATTGGTCAAACCATTCGTACGTATCGTGTTCTGTCGTCATGATGTTAAAAAGAGAATGCATCCGAGGCCCATTCAGTTTTTGTCGCATCATAGCTAAAACGTTGCAAAACGGCAGCACTAAGGCAGCATAATCCTTCCAAGGATGTAAGCTAGACAATAGCAGCAGAGATATGCAAGGCCATACCTTTCAAGGCTCACTACATGCAGTACCCAGTACGTCGAAGTAGGTGGAGTCGGGCACAATATGGGCGCTCTCCGTAAACACGGCACCATCTACTTGGCGTAGCGCTTCTTTACTGATCTCTAGCAAGCTCACTCCATCCACGTCGTATTTTCCAGTTATCATGCATCGAAAACCACCTCGCCTAAAAGCCTAGGTGAGGACGCGGATAAATTTATGTTCAATGGACGATGGTAGACAACTTACTTGCTCCTTCGCATATTTGTAGGTCCCTGGGCGCCTCTTTAATTGTGGCCAGCATATCTTTCTCATCTACATCGTACGTCCTTCACATCTCTCGACTGTATCCTCAGTGTCAGGTTGTTTCGACAATGTCACTTTGATAACTCACATGAGCGAGTGAAGAACTTGACAAAGGTGTCTCCGAGATCGGACAGGGTATCGTAGCTGCGGTGTCACGAGAGTATTTATTTCTTTAACTACTTCCGCGCGCGCAGTGGGAGAAGGAGCATGGAGTGGAGGATAGGAGCCGACCACGAATAGGGTCACACCTTAGATCTAGGGTGACAGTCTGTGACAGCCCGGCGAGCTAAAGACCTGCTGCAGCGCTGAAGACCAATGGCAACAGAAACTGGTATACGGATTTCAAATTCCTAGTGCTACAGTTCAATACATGTATCGTAATCAAGAGCTAAGAAATTGAGACAATCGACAAAAAAATATAAAAAAGCGGAGACATAGCAAGAATCCCTTTAATGTCCAAATAGAGAACTTCAAGACGATGCCATAGAAAAAAAATGTAAAGCCAATAATATATAGTAAGACAAAAAGTAAAAACAATAATACCGAGGATAAGAATGAAGAAGGATGAAAAGAGGAAGAAATTCAAGAAACACGATATGAACATCTCAAATATCGGAGCAATACAAGGGGGTATAAGAATCCAATATTACTTTTCTCGAAGGCAAGAAAAAAAAGAACAGCACCACCAACCCAATGCCTGTAAAACCCAATCGAAGGTCGAAATTGATATGTCGCGCCATGCAGATGCGTACATGGTGTCAAGACGAAAAACTCCCCAAATCGTTCTTGGGGTCTAGCCAGCGGCCAATCTAACCCCATCCTCCCATCTTTTTTCTGCCCTGCGCCGCGGCCCCAATGTATAAACCCCGAGACCCAACTACCCCGGCCTGCCCACCAGCACATCATTAAAGTGCCCCATTCACTCGTCTCCACGTACGAGGAGATTAGCTTTAGAGTGCGGCAACTCATGTAACGACGTGCTGACAAACCGGCACTAATCCACGAAAGCAAAAAAACGGAACAAACTTCCACCCAATGTCACGACGGTCTGGGCTTGAAAACCCCCCTAAACCGGTAACACCTGCGGTTGTACCTCCGGAGGATGAGGGTGCGTAACAACAATGGTCGACTTCTTCCCCACCTTCTTCACCTTCGGAGTCGTCTCCGCCTCGCCATTGACCATCATCGGCGAAGCAGGTATCTTCACTGTAAACCCGCTCTCAGGCCCTCTCCCCCCTAACGACGCTGGACTAGTCATTGGAGGAGGAGGGAGTACCACAAGTTTCGCAGTAGTCTGGTCCCCTGGTCCCAGCGAAGACGACGCATTCTCATCCCCACGCGCACTACTTTTCCCACCACCCGCGCGACCCTCGACGACCTCTTTCACCTCCCCCACACTCGGACTCCACGAATTCCGATTCAACATCGACCTCTTCTTCCTCAAACCCGCTCCCGCACTCTCCACCGCGGCTCTAAACGCAGCATGCGTATCAGGTACCGCTGAGGACGCTGAGCTCATATTGGAATGATGATAATTGACGTGCTCGAGGCACGGTCGACTGTTACACCCACTAACGCTGAGCGACGATATACTCGTAGCAGCTTTAGCCATCGCATCCCGACCAAACTTGAAAGCACCATTCAAACCACTAAAAGCCTTCTTTCGACTATTGCTGCTGCTACTAGAGTCATTGAGCTCGCTGTCTTCACTGCTCGTAGCACTCGAATCGACGATGCCGCTTGCCACGCTCGACTTTCTGCTGTTTCTGCCGGGAACGGGGCCACCAGCAGTAATAGATGCAAATTCGTCGGGTCCGCCCTTACTACAGCTCCTACTCCGCGTGCCAGGCCAGTCTTCCATGACAGAATGATACTCCGACTCGCTAGAGGGGGAGAAAAATGCCGAAGATCCAGAAGCGCTATCGCAGGGTGAAGCAGGTACGGACATCAATTCCTCCGAATCCCTATCTCTACCACCCGCAGAGCTAACCTCGAAATCCTCCAAAGACGTCGACAAAGGAGGTAGAGTCCGTCGATGTGCCGACTCTCGTTCTGAGCCATCCACCTTTTTTGTTCCCATATAAGAAGGCGACACTAGCGTCACGCTCGTCGCAGTCGACATACAACTCGGTTGAGGCTGCCCTTCTTCCCCTTCATCTGACTCCACACGCCTCCTAAGTCCATCCTCAACCTCTTCCGATGTAGTTCGCGGCATAGGCATCGGCATCTGCAACGAAGCGGGACTCTCCAAGCTCACAGCACCATACTTCTCCGCATGCGCAACGTTCCTATACGGATGGTGCTTTGGAAGAGCGAGTGGAAAAGCAGTGAGATAATCATCTCTCCGGAACCGAACAGGCAAAGAAGAACCAGAAGAAGGCGCCAAGGACGGTAAGGATCTCGGACCCGACGAAAGGGGATCCGAAGTAGCATTTCCAGCGTCCGCAGCTTCCCTTGTTTCTGCTTCTAGTTTTTGCTCCAGGTCTGCTCGCCGCGAGTCCCACAGCCGGAGATTATCTTCGCATTGGTTGAGATGAGGTTGTAATTCTAGAGAACACAAAAATGTTACTCAGATACCGAAACTAAATGAGAGCAAGGTGGTACGTACCTGGCACAGCCTCGACAATTAATTCTAGCAATGGCCTAGCAAACGTCTTGATGAAGAACACTTGCGATTTCGCCTCGCTGAGAGGGTCGTCCGAGGACTGCACTGTGCATGGCAGATCCATACATCGTTCCAGCATCGCCTGCGATGTCCACTCGCCCATAAGAGCCGCTGCCCAGTGCTGAGAGACATGATAAGGTCGACTCTACGATAGAAAATGATATACAGTTAGCACCTCCCCGAAACTTCGAAAAAATAGCAGGCAGCTACTCACCGGATTGCTGATATCCGCACATTTCATAATAGCTTGACATATCAACACCTGCCTCCTCCACAACTGCTCCTCACCCTCCTCCTTAATCCTCTCTTCCCTCGTAGGATACTTTTTCCCATCCTCCACCACTTTCCTAAAATTCTCCATAAACGCCCCGTGCACACTCATATCCGTCGCCAGCACCGTCTCCGACAGCAACTTGCGCACTCTCTGCCCCACCGAATAGTCATCCAACAGCTGACCCAGCCCGTGATGCCTCATCACTCTCAACAGCAAACTGCAATGCATCTGCTCAAGTGCAGACTTGCCGTCATACACCATCGAAAGCGGTGTCTCGGCGTTTTTCATGAACAAATTGGTGAACCCAGGATGAGCAACGTCATGACCAATGGCAACGATATATGTGACGAAAAGCTCTTGGGGACCAAGACAAGTCATCAGAGGCCCGCTATCGAACGCCCGATTGCACTTCCACATGCGTTCGGGGCTCTCGTCGAGCAGAATCGAGACAGGGGGTACCATACTGGCAGATCGGAGGAAAATATAGCAACATTGCAGGACATCGAGGGCGTGTTCGAAATTATGATAAGTGTTTTCCCACCTGTATATGCGCCGAAGGTGGTGAATGAAGGGGTAGATTTGGTCTGAAAAAAATCATAGAGATCGAAATCAGTACTAGTTCAGTTACGTATGGAGTCCTGTGCAAAGTGCCGGTGTTGTGACGCTAATTTGGGCCATCGAACTGAGAGGAGATGAGGTGTAAATCATCATTTCTCTGCACAACCCAGCGGATGTATTGTAAACCGGCATTTTGGTGAGCCTTGGCTCACCTCTTTGGGAGGAGAGTGGGGTCTTGTGACAGCACCCACGCCGCTAGCTTGGAAATGGGAAACGAAGTGTGGAAAAAATCAACTCACTGAGTGAAACCCCCACCGATTCCTGCATGCCTTCAATCCGGAAAAGTGCCTCGAAAAGTATCATAGTACACGAGAGAACTTCTTCATCGGGGAGCTTGTGCGGCTCAAAGTTCCAGCTGTCCAGCGAATGGATCAATCTAGCACGAGTCTCGGCTGGCAGGTCTGTCAGGGCGCTGTTAATGGGTGCGACAAAATTTGTCAGTTAACGCCATGAAGGTATATGAATTATAGCTGACGCACAATTCAGCACCGCGCTCGTTAACAGCGTTGAGAGTTTCGTTATACATGTCGCTCAAGAGCTCTGCGAAACGAGTACTGTGGAAATTTTTCACAGGGAAGGATAGAGCGATAAGCCTTTCGAAGAGGAACGACAAGGAAGATAATACGCACTGAAGTTCACATGAATACCCCAGCCATCCCTGACCGAACCCACTCCCAGCGGTAGCAAGATGCAAGCCACCAATGTCGGCGCTGCGAGGGCGAGTGTGCTTCATGCAAAAAGCTTATCTTGCTGGCACTAGTAGAGATTTCTGGGGTGTATAGGGTGAAATAGAGCTTGTAGAAGGAATTGAAGAGAAATGAATAGAAAATACAAGGAAAAGCAGGGGAAATACAAGGACAAGTTGGAATTTAGTGGGCGATCTCGGTCGCGTGGAGGTTGATGGGGGAAGGCAACTCTCGTGGCAGTCGCGTGGGCGAGTTCAGCCAAGTACCCGGTGCCTTCTTATATCCTCTTATATACTCTAGTTTGTTTGTTCATCCCTTTCATTTCTCATACGTTTCTTGCTCTCTCTATCCTTTAATTTTTTGTTTCGTTTGTTCTCATCTATAAGGCCCAAGGGCCATAGCCTCTAATCATTTCCTTGACAGATTTGATAGCATGTTCGTTTGACAGCAATGGCCAAATTCTGCATAGAACCAAGGTAAATGTTACTGCTGATCATGATGGACGGCCCACCCAAAATTACTTTTACTAACGCACAGATATACATAACTCCCGCCGGAAGTGGTTACATCGACAGGGAAAATTCCCGGTCTTCGCAGGTTCCAACTTCCGTTGGTCTGCCGTTGTCAAGAAGCGACATAAGACTGTTTATCATCCAAGCTCCCGCGTCTCCACATCCGGTCAGTTCGTAAAACGGCCCGCTCTGACGGCCACAATAACATCCACCTAATGCTATTTCTCTGCCAGAGGTGTATCTAATCACAGTTACATCGTATTAGGCTGCGCATAGGACCTATGATCCAGGCTCCATCGACTCTTTTGACATTTAACATTCTTGCAAATCTCCTGTCAAGGATTTTGCGGGATCTTTCACTCTCCGTCGTCTGGCCGAGCACCGTGACTAGCTGCCGTACATGCATCCTATCAAGATGGCACAAATCCACGATTCTCCCGCAATTTGATCGAGGGGTGAAACTTCGTTCTGCTATCTTCCATACGATGATCATAACTGCGTAACAACGCTGGGGAGGCGGGTTCATCGGTCGGTCAGTTGAATGTAAAATACTCATATGAGTAGTCATCTGCCGCGGCTGCATGATCGGGTCTAATCCGTTTAGTCTTCCGTTTAGACTTGCACAGGATCGACGGTGGCAACCGAAGACAACGCGGGAAGCTCTAGTCCAGTTTCTTCGAAACTCAGTCGACGGTCACGATTTCGCTACATATCCAAGCGAAAGCCTCAAATAGTCGCGAAATTCGAATCCGTCATCTCGGTGGCTTTAGCTACTCATAATCAGTACGTATCAATCTTGCTTAAACCATAATATGCCGGCTGCGGTATTCCTCACTCAAATCCTCTCCTTAAGTCAAACAATACGTTGTTGTCGGCCATGCCAATAAATACGTACGTCTAATCCCTAATATGCCAAACACAATCTGTATGCAGTAAGTACTCCGACTCTACTTCTCTTTCCGCTTCATTTCCGACTCCGATGATTTCATCTTCGGATTGCGATGGCGATATAGATGATGATTGGACCACTACAAAGATCATGTGAATGAAACGCGCCCAAAGTTTCCTTTCGACGTATGTACGCGCACAGGGTAGTACACGGGGTCTAGTGGTACAGGCCAAGTGCCCGGGAGGAGTGACAATGACATGGTAGCGCTATACGAAGGCGGTGCAGCTAAACGGTACCTTCAAAGATCCATCTGTGTTCCGAGCTTCCTCTGCAACTGCCAAAGACTTCCTGGTGTTTATTTACAGGGGCAACTCATGTTCAAGCAGGCGAAAATGAAAGCTTCTCACGACAGCCTGAGTTTCAGGTATGTAACACCAGTACCAGTGGTTTGAAATTTACAAAACAGAAAACTCAGAGGCGCTTCCAATCCCGGCGCTGAGTAATTCTCAGTTATCAATTCGAACCTCCAGGCCTCGATTATCATAATCCTTACCAACCACCTGTCAACATGTACTCTGGCATCACATTCATTCAACATCTTCCTTTTAAGTTCGATCTGCCGGAGCAAAAATGGCTCGTTATCTCGAATCTTGATACTTACTGACGGCGTACCTTCTGGGGCTTTTCCCCTCAATGAACACAGCTTTAGCCTGAGTAACGCTAGCGGCTAGGCTGAATCTCTTCGGATCCTATAGCCAGGATCGACACCGGCGAAACCACAACTTGGACGTATCTCCTCGCCCTAAAGTCGCTCGCTTTGCTCTCTGTCTCTGATTCTCTGTACAGTACTGGTACAGTATAATCTCATGGACTCGATTGATATTCACATCCGATCCTTTGCCAAGGTTCTATCTAATACATAGTGCCACCACCCCGCGTACCTATGGTAAGCCTTCTCCCTAGAGTACATATGCCCCTTTATTCTCATGTTAATCCCAAGCTACGTGCACAGCTTCAGCGACTCGGACTCCGAAAGGTTCAGAATTACCGTCCAATCACCTCCTGCCTCACCAAGCCTCCTTAGTGTATCCTCCTGAGGACGTGAGGTCTCATGGTGCCCATTCAACCCAACGGTCCGATCAACGGTCCGGGAGGGCGAATACCGAAAATCGAGTTACATACCAAGGTCGGAGGCAAGTCGGAGGTCCCAAGATTCCAATTCTAATGATCCAATGATCCAATGATCAATCCGCGTATCCCTGGGGATGCCGAATCCTTTCGATTTCCGATTTTTCTTTTCTCTGCGGCTGAAAGGTTGCCAAGACTTGTAACTCACCAGGTGATCCACGATTCTTAAATCGAACTATATAACATTGGAATTGTTAACACTGCGGCACAGTTTAGTGGCGCACATTGGGCGCACAGTGGGAAATCCGAAAATCTAAATCCGTTACTTACATGTCCATCTAACAAATTCAGGCCCCAGGGGACGTGCGTACGATCGCATCTAGGTCCTAGTATGTAGTGTCAGGCTTGCCTGAACTTTTGAGTCTGGACTCAGTCCTTTACCTATATGTATGTAGTATGGAGATATTATCCTCATCATTAGCACCTCCAATTGCAATCAACTCACGATGAAGACAAACAAGTCTCTAGACTTGTTCCGTGAACTAAGTAACAAATATCGTCCGAAATCCAACTGCTCGCAATTCATCTGATAAGTGAAGACCGAACACCGCGCGCTAACAATTAGATAGGCATTCCATCAGGCTCAGGAGTCCTAGTCAGTCTTCGAAATATCATAGGATTAGTTGTATATACTTACTTACTGCGTGTTACTGCTCGCTAGCTCTAGATAATTAGATAGTTATCTCGTTGCCATCTTTTCCATCTCTGCATGGTACCCAGGCTCCGGGCCATGTCCGACATCCCCAAGTAATAGCCAATGATTACACCATGGACTGGAGTATCCTTCCAGTACTTATGAACTTTGTCCTTCATGCGGTCAAGCATGGAGCTTCTTCTCCACTAAACACGTGATAAGCCCATAACGGTCTCAGATAGGAGAGCTTATACAAAAAAACCTTAGCAAATCGGGTACATATAATGAGTAAATCTAAGTGAGCCATATTCTGCCATATTACGCTTACGCACCCCGGCGGATTGCAATTGAATTTGTCGTGTTCGTAAGTAGCTAAGTGGTCGAGGGTGGTCGTAGAGGTGAGGTTGTAAGTATGTACTTAGCTTGGTAATCATCCTATACTATAAAATAGCTCGGTCTTTTCGCACGCCCAAAGCTTACTAATAATTAGATAATATATTTACTAAGCGGACTTAGCTCCAAACGCGGTAGTGTTTTGATTCTGACCGGCAGAACGGCACTATCACCTAAAACAGTAGCGCGTCCGGCAATCCGGCAACAGTCAATCTATTTCGAGTTCCCCGCACAATCGAGGCAATCTATTTTCGAGTTTCTGCAACATTGAGGCCACCAGGGATGAACTATGATTGATGGCCAGTGTCTTTCTTCTCTTTCTTCCTCCAACTCCTCTGTCTGTCTACTACAACTTCAAATTATTCATGTAGGTTTTGGTATTTTGTTGTCATAGTTGAAATATCAACTTCTGCTAAAGAAATACATAATCCACAACTTTTCTTTTTTGCATGGCCCTGCTGGAACTTGCAAGACATTCTGCTATAATACACTATGTTATGAATTATGTGCAGAGAAAAAGATTGTTCTGTGTGTACTACTACTGGGAGGTAGAACTGCACATTCCACCTTCAAAATTGCAATTCAGATGTTTGATGGAAAACTGTGTGCAGTTAAAAAACAAAATCTCTTAGTTGAGCTGCTACAACAGACTGAACTTATAATTTAGGATGAAGTTCCTATGCAAGATTGTCTTTGTCAGGAAGCTGTTGATCTGACTCTGAAGGATATGTTCAGAGCCAAACAAATCCTTTGGTGGTGTAACAGTGGTATTTGGAGGTGACTTTCAACAAATACTGTCTGTTGTACCTAAGGGAATCTGTGAATAGATTGCAGGCCAATGCATACAGCACTCAAGGATTTGGAGAGAAATACAGGTTCTGCATTTGAAGCATAATAAGTGGCTAGAGACCAGTGCACCAGAGAATTGAGTGTATGCAGAATGACTACTCAAAGTTGGACATGGAACTGCACCAATAACAGATTCAGAAAACAAAATCAGGTGAGATCCTTAAATGAAGTGTGGTGATACTCCAGCTTCCTTGATTACTGCTATCTATCTAGGGCTAGATTTAGTAGTTCATCCCAATAATCATAATGATGATTGGTTTTTCAAACAGACTATACTCTCTGCTTGGAATGACAGTGTAGATGAACAAAATCATATGTGTTTAGACTCTTCTCCTGAAGATGAAATGATATTCCACAGTGCAGATTATGCTGTTATAGAGGAAGAGACAGATGGTGATTTTCAATATCCCACAGAATTTCTCAATTCAATGAAAGGCTCTGGCCTCCCACTTTTAAAAATTGAGGCTAAAGATTGGAACTTCTATTATGTTTTTGAGAAATCTGTATCCTTCTTGGGGGTTCTGCAATGGTATCAGAGGAATTTTAACCAGAGCTACTGGCTGTGTACTAGAGATTCAGATATTGGGAGGTGACTTTGTTGGGAAGACAGCATTTCTCCCCACATCACTATAACACCATCTAATCTTGACTTACTCTTTACTTTAAAACATCAGCAATTTCCAGTATGGCTTTGCTTTGCAATGTCAATCAACAAATCACAGGGACAATCAGTAGACCATGTTGGCTTAGATCTCCATATTCCTGTTTTTACACATGGTCAGCTTTATGTTGCATTGTCATGCTGTACTTCAAGTTAACACATAAAGGTTCTATTTCCTGAAGGTAATACCTATTACAATTTCTGAGTAATACAGATGGCTGATAATCTCTTTTTTAGAAAGTGAAGAAGAGTGTATAACACAAAACATTACAAATCCTAATGGAGCAAAGTGGAGTGCAGATTCATTGTAGTATATCCAGAAGTACTTACAGCTGTTTGCAAAAACCTTGACAGTAAGGCAAGATGAAGTAATGT
>RCHF01000649.1:0-24671 GCA_003987895.1 Neonothopanus nambi
AGTTCCCCGGCCATTCGCAGGATTTTTGAATGTGCAACAAGCATAACTCAGCCATGCACTCTGTGTACGCCCTTTGGAGAAACTGTATTGTTTCGTAAGGCATGCTTCGCGTCGATGTGCCTCCTCTCTCTCATGTATTCTTTACACCACAGTGTGAGTGACTTATCTGCTTCGCAGCCATTCCCAATTCAGCAGCATTTTATCAATTCCGTAGTGCATATCTCTATGAAAGCTCGCGCGTCTGCGCTCCACACAACTCGAAAAGAACTTTCAGGATATTCAGTCCTCATGCCTAAATGTGAACTAATTGTAAGTTTTGACGGTGAAGATATTTCATGGACTAACCTAGTGACATTTTCCCGGCCATTCGGGAATTGTTTGTCAGTGCCTAGCACGAATCTCTGTCAAACTCTCAAGAATTAAAGTTTTCTTCGCTGCCACACTGAATGGCCCTTTGGGCACGTGTGTATTTGCTTTGTGCTCCACTGTGTAAGCTTTCAATGCTGAATCCTGAGTCTGGCAGAAGCTTCTCTTTCTATCTTGCGATAATTTACGGACAAGAGAACTGTGTTATCGTGATACTTCGTGAGTCACTTGGCCGCGCGTCCTATGATTTGTCCCATTAATGTTTCTGTACTAGCGCAATACTAGCGTCAGAAAGATATAAGAAGACCTATCTTCGAAGCCATTCTCTTCCCCCATATTCTCAGAGTATACAGTGTCTTCAATGATCAGTAATCTGGTTCAAGCTGTCTGCGCTGTCCTCTTTTTGAGAGTTCTTTGGTCCATTCTTCGCCACATTTTCGTCCGATCTACCTTGGATAATCTACCTGGTCCAAAGGCTGAGACCTGGTTCAATGGTGGGTGCTCTTTAAACAGATACGCCAGGGATAGTCTGTAATTGACTTTTTATCAAGGCAATTTCGCGTAACTGTTCAACGTGAATGCATGGGACTTTCACGCCCGTTTGGCCGAGCAATGTACACGCAACTCTTATAGATGGTGTCTTCAGATGCTTACATTCCTTGTCTAGATGGACACGCCATTCGCATCAACGCTCTAATGGGAGTAAGATCACTAATGGGAGTAAGATCACTCTTTTGATAAGAGTCTTGTGTTGTACTGATATGCTGCTGCTATAAAGAGAAGACAACTGTGTACATTTGATCCAAAAGCTCTTCATAACATCTTTGTCAAGGTGAAAGACGTCTGACTATGTAATAGTGACATCTATTCAGCCTTGACACAGGATCAAGTGACTTTCGAGGAAACTGATAGCTTCATTGAGTATGAAACCACCCCTCCCCGCTCGTACCCGAGCTCTTACGGTGTCAATTTGGCAATTTCAGTTTCAGTGCTCTTATGTTCGGAAAAGGCTTACTGGGAACACTGGGTGAGACACTTGAACTACAACCTAAACGACTTTCGACACTATGTTCTTTGTTAGGTGATCAGCATCGCAAGCAGCGAAGGATGCTCAGTCCTGTATTCTCTGCAGCCCACATGCGAGATATGGGTATTATATCTACCTCTTTTCTGCGCGTTTCCTGATTACTCCGATAGTGCCTATCTTCAATGGTATCACTCGTCAGGTTGAGTTGTGGTTCAATTGCACAAATACTTTCCGTGCTCACAAGACGTTCAGTTGCGAGACACTATAGCGAAGAGGCTACGAACTGGCTCTTCAGAGCAGGAGGTAATATGGCTGTTGACATCATCGTTCAACACTGACGCATTGCAACTAGATTGATATACTCTCTTGGATGGCTCGTACCGCTCTTGAACTTGTCGGTCAATCCGGCTTGGGATATTCATTCGATTCTTTGACGGATGATTCTACGGCGCACCCCTATAGCGGGATCCTGAAAGAGCTGAAGTTCGTGGTCTTGATCTGAAGTACTCCAATTGTTGATATTCTTCGCAGTCCTGTCCTGACGCGATTGTGGTTTATGCGCGAGTACGTCCTCCCATGGGGGGTGAAGATTGGTACTCCCGGTTTTCGTCGCTTCATCGTCAATGCGGTGCCCTTCAAGGACGTACATCGCATGCGGGACATGACCGATTACATGTACAAGCTATCCACTGAAATATATGAAAGCAAGAAACGCGCGTTGGAAGAAGGGGATGAAGCTGTTGAACATCAAATTGGACAGGGTAGAGATATTCTCAGCGTCCTCAGTATGTTCGACTTTCGTTTCTTGGCTGAGAGGTGCACTGACATAGCAATCATTAGTGAGGGCGAACATGAAAGCCTCACATGCGGATAGACTTACTGAAGAGGAGGTAATTGGCCAGGTAGGACACACAGCTTAAATGTGCCATACACACAAACATCGACTGACTCTCATTGCCAGATGTCGTAAATAGTTTGTATTCTCGACAGTCAGCCCTAATCTTGTTCCTCGAATAGTACTCTCATATTCGCCGCAATGGATACCACTTCGGTTGGTTTGAAAATTCTAAGCTGCATGTTTCGCTGACACCAAGACTGATTATAGAGCGCGCTCTCTCGTGCACTTCATTTCCTTGCCCATCACACAGATGTTCAAGATCATCTTCGTAAGGAAATTCTCGAGGCTCGGTCAACTCACGGGGATGATCTAGCATATGATGATCTGGTTGCATTACCTTACCTAGATGCCATTTGTCGAGAGACACTGCGACTGTAAGTCGAGATACTGAAGCTTGTCCACCAGAAATTGATGCCAGTACAGGTACCCTCCCGTCTCTGTCGCTTCCCGGATGTCAGTCTGTAAAGCCAGTTCCAGATGTTCTTCTCAGACTTAAACCCTCTAATTCCAGTGCCCGTCAAGATACAGTCATTCCTCTCCACACTCCAGTTACAGGCGTCGATGGGACTATCATCAAAGACATACCTGTCATTCGCGGCACTCGTGTCTTAGTATCGATCCTACTTTCCAATCGTAATCCGGCCCTTTGGGGCCCAGATGCTCTTGAATGGAAACCTGAAAGATGGCTATCGCCTTTGCCGACAGCTGTTGTGGATGCACATATACCTGGAGTGTATGCTCATTTGTGAGTTTCATTCAATCTACCGGAGTGGCAGCAGTTTTGACGAAGGTTTCATTCACTTGTGCGGTGCAGAATGACTTTCATTGGTGGAGGACGATCCTGCATGTGTGTACCCTGTTCCTTCTATGCATTGAACGAATACACTTAGCTTTGTTGATCAGCGGCTTCAAGTTTTCTCAGTTGGAAATGAGTGAGCTTCTGAGCTTCTTACCGCCGAGCAAACAATTAATCTCTAACAACAGAGGCTGTATTGTCCGCTCTTGTTGCAACTTTCAAGTTTGCTCCCTCGGACAAAGACTCAGAGGTCTTTTGGCAGATGAACGCAGTCTCAGCTCCGGTTGTAGGAAAAGATCCTCACCCTCAGCTACCTCTTAAGATGAGTCTAGTGAAGTGAAATGGTTGGTGTATCAAAGCTTATATGCTGCTGCGTGAAGATTGATCCTGGGCTGTTCGTTATGAATTCTCTTGCATCGACTCACTTGATCTGTACAGTATATATGTACTTGCCATTCAAGTTTTTTTGCTCGGGAGCCAATGGCAGATGGTTATCCTATTCAGCCCAATTTCTTCAAAGTCTCGCCCGAGGCTTCAACGATGTTCTCCTTGGCTCCTCGTGTCGCTGAATGCCATCTGTGGCTTTTCCGGTCAAAGCGAAACTGCGCAACGAGTAACGACAAGGATCTGGACTGGTGATGTGTCAAGAGATGTATAGGTGCTAAACTTAGTGGTGTGATAAACATCTTCATCGACAAGAGCTCTACACAGATCTTTGTCATTCCGATATCACAGATGCGCAGCTTAAGGCGCTTCGACTTTCAGTGAATTCGAATAAATACTCCGCCTCGTTCAGATTCCTGAATCCCTTCCAAACTTCTACTACGTAGGGTCGGCGGCCTCCTCGACATCACACGCAATTTTGAAATCTTGTATTGCGGAAGCAACCAACCTACTTATATCATGGAATTCACTCTCCAACATCTTAACCTTATGAGGACAACCTTCTACACCTCCGACTCGATCCCTCTCTACACAACCCACACCGACCGAGTCGTTTTTATTAAAGCATCGACCACAATCAAGAAATTTTTTGTTCCACAAAACCAATCAGCGCCCATATCAGCGCCTATGGCGAACGTCGAAATACATACACTCTCTGAAGATGTTGTTTCGGTGTGGGGTCAAGAAGTCCGTGGGCTGCATCGACCTATAATGACCCAGTAAGTATTCTTATTCGTTCGATCGAACTCCTCTCTCTCTACACCTAAGTACTGCTTTTGTTTGCTTTTCTTGCTGACTTGCCTTGACAGCGGTATCGAATTCACTGGCCCCGACGGGAAAAAGTATAAATGGAAACACCATTTCGGTGGGGACTGGTCTGTAAGTACAATCATTTCTTCGCGCTCTCTCCTGATAGTAACCGCAAGAACAGCTCGTGTCTGCATCTAGCTCTGGCCCCGATCTTGCTTATCTTGACGCTGGACTAACAATGGGAATACCCACCAGGCGAGCTACACTTCGAATTCATCCCGACGTGCTAGACATCCTGGACCAGATAATTGCCACGCTGGTTTACGCATGGAGACGGTTTAAAAAGCGTTAGAATACTGCCGTTGCTAATGCTGCAGCTGCTAGCTAGTAAAAAGCACGCGCGTGAAGATTGATCCTGGCCCGCTGTTCGTCGTAAATTTTCTTGCATCGACTCACTTGATCTGTACAGTAGTAATGTAACTTGATTAATTATAACACAGATGCGCTACATTGGCACTACTTGTGGTGGCGTTTGACAGGCGCAGTCAGGCTGCAGTGCTTGGACTTCCTGTTGTATTCTGCTGTATTCTATCCTGCACTGGGAAACCGACTGCAAAATGTTCAATCTCAAAGTATTCGCGAGAGCTCATACACCAGTATGCAAGTAGCTCTACCTCTATAGATGCGAGTGAAGCCACCGTCCACGTGTCTGGCACGCCGCGTCTGCACCGATTCGGAGCTTGCACCCTCTTGTACCCTACCATTCTGACGCGTACTTCAATTCTCAAGTCTTGAAAGATCTTTGGCGCTCTTTCTCCGAAACTTTCTTACTATCTCAATATTCAATCCTGGACGGCTTTTCTGCGTCTCTACTACTCTATAGAAACGATGACCCCAGTTGCTGGAAGTTGGAGTGGTGACTCTGCTGCAGTGAGGCTAACTATTGCGAAGCTCATTGCGATTCTAGCAAATCCTATAAAAGCGGATGGTAGGGTAACTCATCTATATGAATATGAAGCTCCCATTAGTAACTTCATTGCATCATTCTCCTCCGGAACAGGCAAACTCCTGGATCCCACTCCCAAGCAAAAACTTCAATGGCAGACGGTCATCCTATTCAGTCCAATTCTTCAAAATCTTCTCCGAGCTTCAACGACGTTCTCTCTGGATTCTAGTGCCACTGAATACCTACTCGAGACTACGCAACGAGTCACGACAAGGACTGGTACTGCTGGTCTAATGCGTCAAGAAACGTATAGCTACTAAGATAGCAGTGGGATAAACGTCTCCATTATCTTTGACATTACATCACGACATGCTTAGGGTGCTCCACCGATCTTGTTTCAACTTTCAGTGAAATTCGAATAAATACCCCGCCTCGTTCAGATTCCAGAATCCCTCCCAAAACTTCTACTACTTAGGGTCAGCGGCCTACGCAATTTCGAAATCTTGCATCGCGGCGCGGAAGCAAACAACCTAATTCTATGATGGAGCTCACTCTTCAGCACCACAAACTTGGGAGGACAACATTCTACACCCCCGACTCGATCCCTCTTTACACAACCCACACCAACCGAATTGCTCTTTGTGGTGTCAATCCGACCTCTATCCAGAAACTTCTTGGCCCTCCGCAAAACCAATCAACGCCCATGGCAAATGTTGAAGTGCACGTATGTTCTCCAGATGTCGTTACGGTATGGGGTCAAGACGTCAGGGGGC
Organism: Neonothopanus nambi; assembly: GCA_003987895.1. Taxonomy (NCBI): domain Eukaryota; kingdom Fungi; phylum Basidiomycota; class Agaricomycetes; order Agaricales; family Omphalotaceae; genus Neonothopanus; species Neonothopanus nambi. The sequence continues at coordinate 6,001 of RCHF01000649.1, forward strand.
TGCATCGAGCCATGATGACCCAGTAAGCGTCCTTGTTTGCTCGGCTGAACCTTCCTCGTTACATCTAAGTAATGTCATTGTTTACCTTTTCAAGTTTTCTTGCTGACTTGTCTTTATAGCAGCATCGAATTCACTGGCCCCGGCGGACAATCGTATAAATGGAAACACCATATCAGTGGGGACTGGTCTGTGAGTATAATTTATAATGAAGTGTTCAAGCTCTCTCCTGATAACAATTGCTCGAAACAGCTCGTGTCTGGATCTAGCTCCCGCTCTGGCCCCGATCTTTCCTACTTTGACTCTGGAAGAACAATGGGAATACCTTCCAGTCGAGCTATACTTCGAGTTCATCCCGACGTGTTACCTATCCTAGATCAGATAATTACCACGCTTGTTTACGCAGATAAAAGGTATGAAAGGCGTTAGAAGTCTGCTGTTGCTACTGCTATCACGACGTGAACTTAAGGGGTTAGATCCTGAGACTAGTAGTGGAGGTTGGATATTTGGTGTCGAGGACCGTTCGTCATGGATTTTCTTGCATCGATCCACAAGCTGGAGGACTTGATCTGTTCAGTAGCAATGCACCTAAGTTATACTAGCACAGATGCGCTACACTAGCAGTACCTGTGTAATCGCGGACCATGTTTCGTTTGACAGAAAGTTTAAGAAGTGTATCCTGATCAGAGCTCAAGTTTAGGTTGTTCATAGCTTTGTGGAATGGTCTTTCTGTTGAATTACAAAATGCTCAATTTCAAAGTGATCACGACAACTTTCACAATAGTATGTCAGAGTATTGCAACGGGCTCACTTTCGAGCTTTAAATTAAGTACTTGATAGATTTACAAATGCTAGTGAAGAGATATAGCAAAAGTGCTTGAGAAATACGCTCTACCTCCGCTTCAACTTGTCGTGCAAGTCCATGTCATCTAGAATCCTCACTAAATCCGCGATCCCAGTAGCCTTCATGCAAGTCCATGATAGTCGTGGCGCTTCCACAATCCCATACTCTGCCCTGCCCGATCCCAAGCGCCCAAGCCTCGATACAAAGTCCGAGCTCCGCTCACTCAGAATAGCTTCCACCATCGGTACTCGGCGACATCTTCTCAATCACCGCACTGATCCTCTCATACACTGCGAAAACAATCGCCTGCCCAGGCGCCACACGTAGTATACGCGGAGTTATACCCTTGTAGAATGACTTGACGCCTTCGGTTTTCCACATATCGTCCGCGATAGCAACGATGCGTGATACCGCGGAAACACCGGGGGTGGCAGGGGACTTTTGGAGACCTGTAGGAATCGGAAAGAGATTATTGGCATCGAAGCGAAGGAAAGAAGATGGTGGTAAACGCACGAGTTTTAATTGTGTCTATGGGAGCGTTAGACAATGGTCCTGCAGCACCGGATATCAAACCGATGATCATATGCTGATAGGAAGGAAGCTCCTTCAGCTCTGGTTGAAACTGCTGTGCAAGTTTCTTGACTTCCTGATACACAGTGAAGTTCGCGCCTGTTAGAAGAACAGAAGAATCGCGGTAAGATAGTGAAGCAGAACCAGATATCCGGGACAGAACTCGCCTTGATTCGTTGCCTGCCTTAACGCTGTCAAACTCACTCCTCTGTACAATGTCGCGAACCCTTCTTCTCTGACAATCGTATAGACTGCATGACCCGCGTTCCGATATCTTGGCGTTTCCAACGGATCGGCAAGGGAATGCTGCTGCGCTTGCAGCCGGATCTTCACCACCTCCATAGGCGTGACTACTGCAACAGCTTCGGTCGTACCCGCCCCAAGACCAGCAAGGAAGATATTTTTCGTGCTAGTTTTGCCGGTTTCGGGGTCGGCGAGCCAACCCTTGTAAGCTTCGAAACTGGCGAATCGAATGGCCATCTTGGGAACAATGCCAGACAGGACGGCACCAAGGCCCTTGTACAATGCGAGAGGGGTTTCGCGCCGGACGATGTAAACACCGGTGGCGAAGAAACCACGGGGTTTTGTCTGTATAGGTTGGGAATTAGTTACAGCGGACAATGACGTTTGGATAGAATGAATTCGAGGGATGTGGAAGCAGTATATAGTTGCTATTCCGCAGTGAGAGGATTGGTTTTCCTAAGAGGAAGAGCCATTGTCGAGCATTGTACTCACACCTGGTACACGGCCAGACCTTGAAAGCTGCATTCGAACTTTGATGGTGTCCAGCGGTTGACATGCTAGCTGGAACGCCGGCCCAAGTCAGATCTTGCATAAAGCACGATTATTGAGGAGAAATACCGCTTCGCATGCACCAGCGATTCCACCAGCGGTGATATGTGTAGCAAACCCTACGGGTTTCCGATTGTTCCCGTTTCTAGACATCGTTCAAACTTGCACGAAATAAACGACCACTACGAGGAATCCAGGGCGGGCTTAAAGAGAGTAGAGCACCTAGTGTGTCGAAGAGGGAAGCCAAAAGCAAAGTGTAATCGGTAAAGCTAGGGGTTCATAAGTATTATGATTATAGCCCCTCTTTACATGTGAAAATTGAACCCCCGCAAGAGGAGGACGTCAGAAATCGGAAGCTGTTGTTCTTTTCCGTTTGAAATGAGATAATTCCGTACGGGTTCCCGCGACCTCTCTGGGGCTCACATAGGCCCCGCCAATGCGGAGACACCCCAATCAAATGCGGGGTATTGAAATTCCATTTCGTGCCCTGTCGTGCCGAGAGATAATTAAAACGGTTCAACTATGAATCTAGGCCGTCGTACTTGCGCCGTCAAATATACTTACGCGAGCAGGGAGCACGGCTAGAGCACAGCAGTTCCGACTCTTCGACTTTTGGGCCAGCCAGGGGCCAGCTGGTCAGTGGACACTGGAGAATCCAAATTTGAAATAGGCCGGCCAAGTGGGATCCCGAGCACGTGATGTATACTGTAGGGCCGGCCTTTGAGGCTTCCTCGTAGCGGTTAGTAATAAACATCGCACGGACGATAGGTTTCAGTAGATTTTAGTCTTGAAAAACATGTCGCTATATGGAGGCTCAATGTCGAACGAATTCACTCGCTGGATTTAAGCTTGGCTTGGTTTTGAAGTTTAGTGCCGGAAATTACTGTCAAATCGATTGCCGCGCGCTCATCCTCTTGCCTGCTTTCAACTCTCGAGCATTTCACCATTGATGGAGTCTCCAACTGACGCTACTCTCACTAACTTCCAAGATGGCAGGAAGACGGCTCCATTTCGTATTCCTCCAGAGGGCGCGGCTATCCTGGAACGTAGGTATTTCAGGCATTGTCAGAGCATTGTCAGAGACTCATCAATGAAACTGCACTGGCAGAGGTGTTTTACAAAGACGGAATTACCCATCCTAATAAAGAGCTTAAGGAGGAGCTCGTTCGGAGGATACAGGTACATTCAAGGACTAACAATGGTATTAAGTATCCTCAAAACCGGTTTCTTGATGTCTTTGAAAGGCTTTACCCGGATGCGAGGCTTACAGGATGAACACGCTCCAAAACTGGTTCAATCATAGACGGACGATGGGTACGCCGCGCCGGTAAAGCACATATCTGTATTCTGACATGCTTGCCTTATCCAGCAAAACGAAAAGGGTCTGGCAATTACGATGCAGCGGGCCCAGACGACCCTTCCGAATCCTCCGAATCCTCTCTTAGACTGAAGATCAAGATTCCCAAAGCCCAACGAAATCCCAAGCTAAAACTAACTCATTACCCTTCCATAAAGCCGACGGCTTTGAGCCAGCTCACCACACTGGTTACGGAAAGCCCTTACCCATCTCAGCAGTTAATGTCTACATGGGCGCAGCTGCTTAAGGCTGATCAGAAGGATATAGAGGGATGGGTTAGAGCTCAGCAAGCTAGAATCGTGGAGAACACGATAGGGATGAATACGCCAGTTGAGGAAGAGGAAGAGGAGGACGATGAAGCTTTGTCCGCAATATATAATACGTCGTTACCGCTTCCAATTTCCAGCGGCATTCCAGTTTCTTCATTCAATTCTCCACTCTCTGCTACATTGCCATCGACATCTTCTCTCTTTCCGCCCATACAGCTACATAATCCACCGCCGCCACCGCCCTCAGAACAATTGCTTCTAGCAATTGGCTCCAAATTGAATGTACCCGTCGACGCCACTCTGGAACCTACGGAGCATCCGAAAAGCGCGTCGGATTTTGCTACGCTATTCAAGTCATATCAAGTTGACATGGAAAATATCCTGTCAGTGGTCGATAGCACCAAGAAAGTGAAGAAGAGGGAGAAGGAGGCGCTTGAGATGTGGGGATTTCCGGTAACAGGACGCAGGCCAGCGTGAATGGATTCGCCAGCTGTGGCGGCTGGTGTGTTTAACGTGCCATTGTGATGGGTAACGGGAGAGGAAAAAGCTCGACTCTCTCTGGTGAAAATACTGTTTGTTCAGTTCCATCATGCACCTCCGGCACGGGCTTGCGATGCAGGGCGGTAAATTCAGAATCTTGGGAAACACCCCTGATTTTGTGCCTTCCGCATCTGATGCATATAGCTCGCAGTTGTCCCGACCTTGCGTTGCTTCTAGTGCACGGGATTCCGATGCCGCATTTAGTGGTGGCTTCGAGATACTATCTTCGAGGAGAGATCCATAGTATCAGCGACTGTCAGTGTTGTGCTGATGTCTGCACTGCGCGAGTACTCATCATGTCCTTGTGATGCTTTGTGGATATGTAGATGATACTCTGTTCTAGCCCGGAGTAATTGGTTAGTACTTAGTAAAGTTAACACCTACATTTGACCAACATACACTGGCGCATCGGGACTATATGTCTACGTCCTCCTCAGGTTTCAATGTGCATTTCTGATTCCCTCTGCGTATAAAATCAACTTTCTATGAATATTGAAGAGGATCAATCCATGTTTGGCCCAATTACATGCTTTTCAAATTTGAAGTCAGCAGTCCCCGAAGTTTCACAAAGACAAGACAGGCTTGAGGGCAAGTGGCGTGCGCAAATTAGTGTTACCAACTTAAATCGAGTCAAAGAACCTATTAAAGACCCTTCAAAGAGCTTCAAAGATAGGAAATGGTCAAGAAATGGTCCAAGATTGGATGCGCTACTCGTACTTAGACAAGCCAGTCTTTACTTGCACCTCTTCTTCCTCATACCCCCGCCATCGATTTCCACACTACCCATGGAACCACCAACGAGCGTCAAATCAACGACTACGACAGACAAAAACATAGCTGACCAGCCTGAAGCTGGCCCTTCGACAATTTTCCAGCCACTCAATCGGTCGTTGTCTATGACTTCAAACCGAAGTATCTCCAGCTCTAGCATCGATGCCCCTCAGAAAATAGCCAAAAGGACTCGGTTAAAGAGAGAAGGTGCTCAAATTTTGCGCGGTAGGTATCGTGTAAAGCATGCTCCGGGTACTATTCACAATTCATTCATTGATCGTTGGCTTGGTCGTATGGATTTAAACCAAGGCAGATGCTTTCAATAGTGGAATAACAAGACCGAACGCTGAACAAAAGCTCGACCTGTTACGGAGTATCAAGGTATGCCGCAGATCTTAGCCCTTCAAGTTAACAAGCTTTAAACAGTTTTCGCAGGCGATCCCCGGTTGCGAGCATTACACTATCGGGAGTCTAGAAATATGGTTCAGCAATAGAAGAAGTGTTAATAAAAATTCGAAGGATGCGCAAGGTTCTGTCGGTACTGGTACGTATTTGATACCTCCTCCCTGCTCTCACTTGTGTCCTGATTGTCATTTCTCTTTTAGCGCGCCGTTTCCCGTCTCTCAAAGCTGCAGCCCTAGAAACACTCTCCACACTATTCGCTGAATCTCCTCGGCCCTCTGCCGAGCTTATCAATGTATGGGCGACACTCCTGAAAGCTACCGTAGAAGACGTCGAAGCTTGGGTTCGTGCTGAACAGGAACGGCTCGCAGTCATTTCGACTACATCACTGGCTCCTCTCATTAACTCAAGCTCTGGCCGGAATACGCCATCTATTTCCTTGAACACGAATAATGAATATCTAAAGCGAAGCGCACAACTCCCTTCTAGCCACTTGTCCACGCCTACCTCAACAGCTGGATCACTACAACACCCCAATTCGCAATACGTATTGTCACCACTACTTGATTACGCTCTACCGCATCTAGCAAGTTTGCCCTTATCCCATGGTAGCTCCAGTCGCGCTAGCTCGCTCGAAGCCTCCTCACAGCGCCCATCAGCGTCGGTGTCTCCTGTAATTCCTTATATCCGAAACATACCAACGAGTCTGCTGCACTTGACACACGGTACAACGACGAGTCGACCCCGTAGCCCATCTTTGTCAGGGTATGGATTGCCTAGTCCGAGTCTGAGCGCAAGCACTTCAGCAGCAGAGGTTGCGAGTCAGCTTCACACTCCAGTGACTCCGGTGACCCCTATGACCCCGGCAACAGCTGAACTTCCTTTCTACATGTCAGGCATATGGAGCACTGTCCCGCAGAAGTCGCTTTCGTCGCCTCCCCCACCTCCCCCGCCATCGTTACCACCACCACCTTCGCCTCCTCCCTTGACGCAGACAGACAGATTCCTTTTGTATCTAAACGAAAATCTTCCCGATCTCGCGACATCGGACACAGGTGTGAGCACGAGCGAAGGCGAAGGTGAAGACAAGAGTAAGGACGTGCAAACTACTAGCCATCCTCAATCTGCTTCGGAATTCAAAGCACTCTTCGCGCCTTTCCAGACCCTGATGGAAGACTTCTTGGACAAACATGATCGGGGAATGTTAGGTGATTGGATATCTGCGTCTTCTGGTTAAGCCAGAGAAGATGCGCGCGCACGGTGGTCTGTGTTATGTTGTAGGTCGGCAGTTCAATGGTGGATTTAGCTTTTGCTTGCTCGTCGATAGATTTTGTTAGCTCTCGGTGTATCCATTCTATATGTAGTGAGGATCGACTGTCGATCCATTTGCACCGCCACCGGCAGTTGAGAGAACTCATTCAAGCGCCTAGATTCTGAGTTGCAACCTGACTTCCATCTTCTATTGGTGTTATATTTCAGCCAGTTCTCGTTCCTTCCTTGGTTGTCGAAAATACATGATTTTCGCCATCGCACAATGATCTGTCTATGTATTTTGCTCAAAATTGCCAACACCTGCAAGTCTGGTTCACTTTCCACTTAAGTGTGAGAAGGGAAAAAAAACTTGCGTAAGTGCACCCGGTGACCCAGCCTGTTCCGTACAAGTATCGGAGTTCCAGGCTTTTTGCAATCAGCGTAAGTAGTAATTTAGCTCAAACTCTTGTTATGATGGACTCCGCCTAATCCCGCGCACCCCCGCCTCATCTTTCGCGAGCATTTACTGTTTTCTCGAAAATTGCCACCAGCACCAACTCATCCCCATGGCCAGCCCAATGCAAGCGGGTCCCAGTAGAGCACGTCTTAGTGCTAAAGGCTATGCATTCCTCGAAGGCAAGTAATGGTCTGTTCAGACAAGGTCGTCGCGTCTCAGTGAACTGAGTTGATAAATGTGAATATAGATCTATTCACATTTCGAAGAGTGACTCGACCTTCCGAAACACAAACAGAGGAGATCCTGGAGCAGCTTCATGTAAGCCTTGTGCTGAATTTGAATGAGTGTCTAATTAACTTATTCAATCGCAGCAATTTCCAGGCTGCGAGAGTTATACTAAAAAGGCTCTCAGTCGTTGGTTCGCCAATGCCCGAAAGAAAGCTAAAACTGAAAAAATTGATAATGGTATAGCTCTTGATTTTCAGTCTCGACTCCTTTTGGTACTTACAGGATCTTCAAGGACACATCATCTCTAATCAACTTGCTATTCTGTTCACATCAACACCTTTCCCCTCACCAGAGTTGATCAAGACTTGGGCAGAGCTTCTCCGAGAACCATACGAACGTGTTGAAGAATGGATTCGGGAACAGCAGCGTATGATGGCTCAGCATGAGCAGCTTCCCTCTACATCTCAGTCACTAGATAATACAAATGCAGCTATCGCTCGCTCAGGCGGAAGCTTTCCGGGCCCTAATCAGATGCCACTCCGTTACGACTCAATTTCAGTATCACCTCACTCAAGCACTACTCTATCCGAGACTTCTATATCACTCCCGGTACCTTTTTCTTCTCGGCGGAACGATGGAGACGTTTCTCCTAATTCTACGCCGAACGCGTTAGGTCTGGTCTCTTCTGGTGCAGAAAAAGCAGCTGATGCGAGCAAGGTGAGGATTGTACACTGCATTTATCGAATTTACGAAGTCATTAAACTACATTTTATGCCACTTGCAGCAGTCACCGATTATACATGTACAGGCACCGACCTCACAAGAGGCAACTCACGCCGATCTGAGCCAGCTGTACTTGGCAATATTTACAGAACCTATTCACGATGAATGGTCAGAGGAATTGCTTAATCCACAGCACCCGAAAAATGCAGCCCAGTTTAATGGCTGCTTCGAGAAATACGAAAAGATAATTAAAGAGTTTTTAAAGACTCGAAGTTGAACTCGGGTTACTACTTCAGTAGGGAAGGATCGTGCCGCTGGCACTGGTAGCGACCGTTGTCGTTGGAACTTGGCTTGCCAGATAACAACTCGAAGAAAATATGTTGTGTGGCGCAGGGCCGTGGTCATCGATTTCAGTCTGGCTCATCGCTCGTTTACTTTGGGTAGACAGTTCACCAACATATACCCGATCTTACAGCTGCAGTCAGTCGAAATCGCAAGAGTGAAGAGTGGAGTACAATGTTAGGGTACATACGTACATTTACAGGGAGATCAAGATTAAAGCATTATCAGAATTAAAGATACAATACACCTACACCAAATACCAAATAAAAAGCTCACAATCGCCACTCGCGGAAGAAATCATAATCTCGGCGAATGGACGCCAGCATGTAATCCACCACAGTCCCTCCTTCTTCAGGGTCATCTTCTTCACCATCTTCCTCTCCGTGCAATGCTCCGTCACCTTCATCGCCCTGTGAAGCATTATCTTTCGCTCCGCCTTCGCTAGCATCCTCATTACTGATAGTTATCTGCGATCCGCGCCGAGAAGAGTTTGGTTCATCTTCACCACCAACACCGCCAGCATCCAATCCGAAGTCTGCCTCATCGGCACCCTCCATAACAACTTCTTCCCGTTCCGCCATCCTCGCAGCCAGCGCATCCTCAGTATCCTCAAATTCACCAAGAGCCTTGGTCAATAAAGCAGTGTTGATCGTACTTCCACGCTCTTTGTCGCCCCCAGCCTCGTCGGAATCGAATCGGAATAACGCCCGCCAGTCAAACTCTCCTTTCTGGATGACGAGATCATCAAGAGACCTTTTCTGGTTGGCTTTGAGAAGCATGGCTTCCTCCACAGTATGTTGCGATACGAAACGGTATATGTGCACGTCGCGAATTTGCCCAATGCGATGAGCTCTATCCTCACATTGACGGTCCATTTGAGGATTAAAGTCGCTGTCATAGAAGATGACAGTATCGGCACCGGTAAGACTGTTTGAAAAAAGGCGTAAGGGAGGTGTCAATTTGGTCAGCGAAAGTAACTAGCTCACTTGATTCCGACCCCACCGCTTCTGGAGCTCGCAATGAAGCAGAAGATCCTTTCGTCCTTATTGAATCGCTCAGTCATATATTGACGATCTTCAATCCTGGTAGCACCATCCAGCCTCAGGTACAAATATCCGTGAAAGTTGAGAAAAATTTCCAGGATATCCAAGATTCTTGTCATCTGTGTAAATATGAGTACCCGATGTCCACCGGCCTTCCTTTCCCTGAGTAGTGTGGTCAGTCGTTGTAGCTTACCACAATCATACTGCAGTAACGAAGGGGAAGGAAAGGCAATCTGAAGCCTAACAGCAGTGGCATGGACGACACGATCAAAGGATGGGGGAAGCACTTCTACTGTATTGGGGCTAATGCCTGACAGTACGATGCGCGCTAGATCTCGTGCGACAACAGGTGGAGTGACGAAGGCAAATCGATCGATGATATCCGCCATGTACTCCGCACGCTTATCGTACGAAAGTACGGCACGATGTGCTGCTGGCACTGTATGATTAAGATACTCTGAAGCCCCAGTATCCAGAGAGTCAGCAGGGAGAATGGGACGATACATCTTGCGAGCGATAGAAAGTATCTCGGAACCGTAAATAGGAGACACTGTACAGCGCTGGCGGTTCAGATACGCGATACGTGTCCATCGTGCAACAGTGCTGGCGCGACGCTGCCACTCTGAAAATTTGCGGAAACCTGCAATGGTACGGGTGTCTTTTGGCGGAACTGGTCCAGGATCCTCGCAGAAAACGGACATCTGCGGAGAGGCATCCAGTCGTCGTGTCTCAAGCGCGGTCAGGAGAGACGTCTGCTGACGGTTAATGAATAAGAATCCAAGCACATCCAAGTCCGGGCCGTCCTCATTCTCGACAAGTAACCGGCGACGAACTAAGAGTTCCTTGATTTCGTAGTCGGCTATGGCAGATCGCTCCATAGCAAAGGATGTGACAATGGGCCGAACCTCAAACAGATCTGGGTGATTGCAAACCTTCCGTAGTTGCATCAAGATGTTTGCAATCTTCTGGTAGACACCAGATTGAAGGGCATCGCGGGTCTGAGCTCTGGCCATGAACTCGTCGTATAAAAACCTTTGCCGCTTAGACAAAGGGCAAAGTACAAGATGTTCATACTTGCTCGGAAGTTCCTTTTCTACATCTCGCTTGAGCCTGCGGAGAAGATAAGGCCGTAAAACGGTATGCAACTTTGATACTCGTTGCATAGTCTCGTCATCCAGGACATTACCCATCTCAATGGCTTTCTCCAAGGGATCTAGCATCGCGTTCGTGTCAGTGGACCAGCCGGTAAGGAAAAATCGGGAAACATACTTGAGAACCATTCGCCAAACTCTTTTAGGTTAGCGAAATTAGCACCCGACATCAAGAATTGGAGGAGAGCCCATAATTCGGTCAAGTTATTTTGAAGGGGAGTTCCAGTCAAGAGGAGCCGCCGGAAGGAACGGAACATCAGCAGGGTATTCCAACGCTGAGACTTGAAGTTCTTGATCATATGCGCCTCATCAAGAATCATGTAATACCATGGTTTACGCTTGAAGATATGGGCGTCTCGACTTGCAAGGGTGTATGAGGTAATGCAAACGTTGAAGTGAGTCTTGTCGTTCCAACCCTGTCGGAGCTCTTTACGACGTTTGGTAGTGCCATGATAGCTCAGGATTCGAAACCCAGGAAGAAACTTCTTGAATTCCATTTCCCAATTCAGCAATACACTAGTAGGAACAATCTGGGTACAGATTTGCTGCATGAACGTCAAAGAACAGAAATTTACCGAAGGAAGCTTACAATGAGATGAGGACCCCATATGCCCCTGTCGCAGGCCAGGTGAGCTAACAGAGAAATGGTTTGAATGGTTTTGCTAGGTAAATTGTTAATGATAAAACTTAGTTACAAGAAACGATAAAGCTTACCCCAGTCCCATTTCGTCAGCCAGAATGCCATTCAGATTGTTAGAGTGGAGGCTAGCAAGCCATTCCAGCCCAGCAAACTGATATGGACGAAGTACTCCACGAAGAAGCAGTGGCTGGGTGACCTTAGTACCTGGTTCCCAGTCTACAGGTGCTACAGCATACGGCTTGAGGTATGCAGGAATCCGATTTTCCGCAACTGTCTGTGTATCTTCTTCGTTATCGTCGGCTTCAGCACCTGTATCTAATTCGGGAGGAGGTGCAGCGGCATCATTATCAGCGCTGTGATTGGAAGAATCTGCCACCACGCTGGTCTCTGCGACTGGTTCTTCGACATCCCCATGGGGTAGTGGAGGTTCCGGTAGAGATGTATCACGCGTAAATGAAGGGTCTAAAGAAGCGACATCTGCGAGCTCAAGCGCCTGTTCACCATTAGCATCAGCAGTCTTGTCAGAAATTTTCGATAGTGATAAGATGTGAGGAGAATGAGAACACGGCGGCAACACTTCCAAGCCATGTCCTTGAACTGCTGGCTCAACGCCAGACGTGACGGTAGGAACCACCATTTCTGTGACTACGCCACCCTCTGAAAATGCATCCACATCAATGGCAGTAACGGAGGAGGGAAAGTCTTCGGGTTTTGACTGGCCTACAACGCCCATGACCGCGAGCTCATTGACATCGTTGGGTGGTGTCAGCACGCCCGCGGAGCTTGGGCTACGACTAGGGAAGAAGGAAGTTTCAGGAAAGGGTTCACCATCATCAGAAACAGGAGACGGGAAGTCATTAGGAACTGTAGGATCACGGTCAATGAGTAATTGACTGGTCATGTCCGGAGACGAAGATCTCGAGCTTGGCCTTGAAGACGAATCGAGATGTGAGTTTTGAATTCCATCAGCAGCGGAATGAGGTGTGTGAACCTCTGGGGATGACGACCGTAGAGCTCCATCCGAAGCAGGGGGTTTAGAAAGACCAGTATCGGGTGTCTGGTCTTTCTCAACCTCATTCATTTCCATGTCCATGCTTTCTTCCATCACACTCCTGTCCTCGTCAAACGTGTCATCAATTGGCACGTCGAATTCCTCTGCACCATCTCCCTCTTCTTCAGTATCCGTGTCTCCTCCGGAACCATTTTCGTCGTCATCTTCACTCTCATCATCACCATCATCCTCGCCCCAGCCTGCGAGGCTGGCGGATACGCTACTGTCACGACTTCGAGACCGAGACCTGTCGCCTCTGGAAAGATCGATGTGCTGCGTTTCCAGTATGTGACCTGACTGATTGAGGATAGCGTCTAGGTGTTCATGACCGCGTCTCAACTCCTCCGCTTCCTTTTTGAGACGTTCTTGCTCCCGAATATGCTGCAGCAAATCCTATAATGAGCAATCATCTATGGTTTAAATACGCATATAAACTCACGAAAACAGCCTTTTTCCATTCCGCAGTAACCATTCTGATCGTAGCTTTCGCCAAAGCCCTCAACTGCCTCTCCTCTTGAGCCCTCAATTTATCCTGCTTCACGGCCTGCGCATCCCAATACGCACGAATTTTCGAAGCAATCTGACCCGCAATCTGTTCGCCAGTAGTACGTTTACTCCTAGCCTCGACTGCTCTGTTTACATCTTCAATACAATGATCCCAGATATCCTTCGAGACTCGTCCGATATGACCAAGACTATCCGCGTCGAAGTCATCTAAAATGGACGAATCAGTGAGCAAGCGGCCTTCCTTGCGCAACTTTGCTGCACGCTCCAGGAGCTCTGCGTCCGCGCGCGCGCGAGCTTTTAAGGTATCAGCATCGAGTTCTTCGTCGTCCAGTGTTTTATACGAAGATAATAGTTCAGTCAGAGAGCTGAACTTCTTCACTGGAGGTCTTTGTTTTGGATTCGAAATGGTTGGTGGCGGTCGCCGAACAATGAGTCGAACTCGTTTAATCGGTGATGGTTGAAAGGTAGAAGGGGTTGATGGGTCAGACAGGGAGCTCGCCGTCCGTTTAGCAAGCGATGGAATCTTGAAAAAGTGTCAGACAATAAGACAAAAAAATGCATGGAAAAAGCTCACCGTCACCGGTGGTTGGTGGGTTGATACTTTGTTAAGAGAGCGAGGAGATGTCTGCGAGTTGCCCTTGACTCTGAGTACTATCCCACCAGGATCATGAACTGTAAGAGGGTTGGCCGAGGCAGCATCAAGCTTCGGCCTTTTACGAGGGGATAAATGTAACATTGCAGACTGTTTTGACGCGACATGCGTTGCGTCCTTCGTAGGTTGTATAGCAACGCCTTTGACCGGTGTCAATTTGACTTTTGAAGAAGAGTCTGCTGATACAGGCTCTTCTAACCGAATGTGCCTTTTAGGCCTCCCGTTACCTAAAACAGCGGATATTGACTCCCCAGACCCTACGGCAGAAGATTCCTCTCTGACAGTAGCGTAAACGCTCGAAGAACTTGCTTCCGCCACGAGACTCGTCGATTTCTCCTTCTCCTTCTCCTTCTCCTTTCCTTTATCCTTGTTATTTTTGGCACTGGCAAGAATATCCCAAACGGACGTGTTATCAACAGCTTTGCCTTTGCGCTTGTTCGCTGGAGAAGTAGGAACGGGAGCAGACAGAGGTGAGTTACGAAGAGGCTCTTGGATCAATTGTTTCCTCTCCGTGCGAGTGCTTCGAGTGCTTCGTGACGGCCCTGCAATAGATCTCGTCTTTTCCCATAGGTCATACTGCGACTTATACTATTGAACAAGTTCAGATTCACTACAACTTGAAGAAAATCATGCGAGAACCGACTAACGTTCTGAAATACGACAGAGGTATCGCTCTTCGCTTCCTGAATAGAAGAAATTAAACTTCCGGGTCTCTTCGTATGGTGATAACACGTACCACAGGATTATACCCGAGCATCATACGAAAATGCTCCATGTGGAATGCTTCTCTAACCTATCGCAAGAATGAGTAAAAGAGAAATACATCTCAATAAACTTGCGGAAAAGAGACCGCGACTCACGAGAGCGTCATGTCTATCATAGACACTATCCAACTCTTCCTGTTTCTCCGCGACCAACGCATTTCTCGCAGCCTCAATCTCCTCTTCACTCGGTTCCACCACATCACGCTTCTTTCCCTTGCCCAGTCCAATACCCAAGTCCTTGACTCCTCTACCGCCACCACCGTTTCCGCACCCATTCAATTTTGAGCTCATCCCAAACACAAAGCTTGAATTGTCCCAAAACCCTCTGCCTACGCCACAGTCCAACTCCAAGCCTCCACGTTACACAGCTCAAGCAATATGTGGTTGGCCGAGAAAGTGGGAAGGGATGCAGAGCGTGAATGTGCCTCCACGTTGGCGCAGAGGGCCAAAAACGCTGATCTCTTTAGATTCCGGACAGTTTCGTGAGATTTTTTGATGTGACGAATTCTCTCTGAGCGCTGATTTTGTCGTTGAGAAGAGCGAAGCCTTTACTGTCTTTCGCGCCTTCGCTGAAAGCAAAGTAGAAATGAAACGGCATTTTTGGGTCCGAGTCTGATGAGGGTTGTTTGGATGACAAATCACACTTGTTTGCTACGGCAAGTAACTCGCTGGCCAACTTGGAAAATCGTGATATGTATTGGGTGTGCGATGGCAATACTACATGTACCAAAGGATGATTTGCGACAACAAATGATAATGACAATGCAAGAACTGGAAATAACATATAGAATAGAAAAAAGTACATGGCCGCCAGTGAGAAAATGAAAAAATCTGGGGATAGAGCTCCCTTGCCCAAGGTATACAACAAAAAGGGGGTATCTATCCAGAATATTTTGGTGGTCTTACAATCAATGCGAGCTTGCGTCCAAACCAAGCATAAATGATCATGAATGGTCATGGCGTATAGGCGTATTCAAAGTCTGGGAATGAGAAACCATAAGGGTCGGGTGTGATCATACCATAAGTCGCGGCCGCGTTATCTTCAGGATACCTATCAAAGCTACAAACGCAGTATGTTGAGCAATGCAATATCCCGACAGAACATACAAAGAACTTACGCGCTGGCATCTCCTTCACCAGTAATTTTTGGAAGGTACGGCGCTGTTATCTCTCGTGCTGCAAGTTTATCCCAGTCCACTTCTCTAAACCAAGCATGTGCGAACACGTCACCCGCTCCGTGACGCATGTTCCCAATTCGCTTCGAGGGATCACCCTCCATAAGTTTCAAGATCAGATCTGTTGCATTCTCGTTGAACGCGGCGGGCCATCGAATGTGTGTGGGCCCGCGAGTAATCTTCTCGTACAGCAAGACGGGATTGCCGTCAGGTTGATGATATGGAGGAAGGCCAGAAAGCATTTCGAATATTAGAACACCGAGTGCGTACCAGTCGACACTCTTATTGTAACGCTGTTGGCCGATGATCTACGGAACGTTGTTAGACCATAACGTAGTAACAAGGAAGGATACCAACTTCAGGCGCAAGATAATCGGGCGTTCCGCACAGCGTCCATGTCGTCGAGGAGCATGCCTTAGCAAAGCCGAAATCCGCGACTTTAATGTGACCATCCGAGTTGAGCAAAATATTCTCTGGCTTCAGATCCCGGTAAATGATTTGAAGCGAGTGCAGGTGATTGAGTGCCAGCGCTACCTCTGCGGCATAGAATTTGGCCACGGGATCGGGAAATCTCTGAATATAGAACGATCAGCATGAGCAGTGTAACAGAGAAGTTACAGAAGCCCACGTTCGACCTCCGCAGGAGAGTGAATAATTCTCCCCCAGGCACGAAATCCATGACCATGTATAAATTGGCGGTGTCCTGGAAAGTGCCCCAGAGATTTATGATAAATGGATGAGAAACGAGTTCGAGCATATGTTGTTCGTTGTTCGTATGCTCTACCTGCTTCATCCTAACCACCCGCTCTTTGTTAAGCACCTTGATCGCATAAAAGCGGAGGTTATGTTTACTTCGGACTGAAATGGCACAAGTTTAATAGATAGCTCGTCCTAGCAGAGGTTGCGAACTGACCTAGATGGACCCTTCCAAAGCTACCCGTACCAAGTGTTCTCTGTATAATAAAATCTTCAAGACGATATGAACCCTTGGGCCGGCGCGGCTGTCTAAGGACGAGAGGCTTTTCTTCATCTATGAAATCTAGACTGTCTCCCCGCTTGCTCCAATCGCTCAACGATGTCCGTTCTGTGGAGATAGAGCCTCTATAATCATACTGAGGCAACGAGGACGAAGGAGTAGTAGATTGTGAGGATATCGGGGAAGTAAGAGTGGATGCTGAGGAAGGATTAATCTGTTCTTTGTGTATGAGATGTAAGTGAGACCCGAGTTTGTCTGCCATTCGTCTGATCATGAAGACACAAGACAGTAGTTCCTAATGAAGGGGAATGAAAGACGAATTATGCTGCTTTCAAAAGTTCATTGTTCTTGAAGTAGGCTCAAAGAGAAACAAACAGTGCATCGAGGCAAGAGTCGTGATAATCACGTGTTTCCGGATATAGAACAAAGAACGTCGACGACCACCATTCCGAGAACAAAAGGTCCATTGTAATCAGACGCCACACGATATTGAATCCAAGCTTTCGTTGATCTCAGGGCCACTGGGTACTTGGACGTGCAACAGCCTGCAACAGCTCAGTAAATACCGGATTCTCATGTGTATCGCATCCCGGAAATCCCATAACCCTGAATTTTCATTATATTCGCAATTCATATCTTCATATCTAATCGTAATGGTGAAGTACACCGAGCAACACCCCGTTACTTCTTCATGCAATACTGTGTCGTTATGTCCTCTATACGTAAGTCCAGCTGACTGTATAAGAATGACTTATGAGCGTCACTCTCGACATGAAGAGTAGGGGGACTTACTCGGAACTTCCCCTTCTTCGATTGTAGCGATCTTCGTGAAAGCTCCTTTCGAAAGGTCAATAGAGTTCTCGTTCTCGCACGTCGGGCAATCATCAGCAATGGTCACGGTAACAGTCTTAAGAAAACCGAATGTCAATATTGTACCAGATAACTCAACCATGGACTGAGAAACCGGACTGGTAACGCACCTTCTTATTCTTCGTGTTCGTAATC
Organism: Neonothopanus nambi; assembly: GCA_003987895.1. NCBI lineage: Eukaryota > Fungi > Basidiomycota > Agaricomycetes > Agaricales > Omphalotaceae > Neonothopanus > Neonothopanus nambi. The sequence goes on from RCHF01000649.1 coordinate 23,508, forward strand.
TTGACTTTCTTACCACAAAGTGACGATTTCTTGGAAGAATCTCCGTAGCGTGTTTGATCGATTGCAGCTATGAGATCGGTATCTTTGTGAACTGTGCCACAAGCACCAGCTTGGTTGTTCTGCAGGAAGTAAGTAGCTCTGAAAATTCAGCTCATTTTAGCCGCAGAAGTTGTGAGCTGGCCAGAGAAAACACTTACACCCCGCCGGTGTAGGTCTGACCACGAGTCTTCAGATATCTTGATCCTTGTGCTGCATTAACGTCGGAGGCATAGACATTCGAGGCGCTGACGAGGAGGGATACGACAAGAGTAGAGACGAAAAGCATGATGAGAGGCGCGAAGGGTCTTGAAATTAAACAAAGAAGATTGAAAAAATGCGAAATACAGAGAAAGCGAACACAGAGCTATGCAACTTCGACCAGCGAAAGTTGGGGAGACATCAAGCAAGTGTGACTGCTTTTAAAGTCCATCCCAGCTAAGGTTAAGCTTTCCCAAACCTCTTGCTCACACCGCCTTGACGAAAAAATCGCACCGAGCGGAGAAAAAAGGTTGGGAGCATGATGATATCCTGCCACACGGCACTCAAGGGGTAGCACTAAGAATCATAGCGCCAGTTTCAAGCTGTACTTACACCCGGTCTAATATTTTCGGTGCGTTTCATAGTCCGGAGACGCCTGCTCGGGATGCCGCGCAATTCGTCAGCAACACCTTGCCAAGATCCTAAAAAATCTGAACGTTCACCTGAAATTAACGTAGTGGGCCGTGCCATGGCCGTTCTATCTTAAAAACCAAGTCTCGTGCGATTTCTGTCCAGTCCTCCGAAGCCAGGCCGAGAGAGAAGGAACGGCGTACGGCGGTTAGATCGCAGCGTTATAATAAGGATCGGAGTTGATGATATSTGCATGCAGCGCCCACAGGAGCTCCGAGGAGGCTGAAACTGCAAGAGTCAGTAGTATGACAGATGGTGGGATATCACAGCGCCCATAGCAAAGGCGGACACGGAGGTGCCGGAATACACTGACGGAAAGACCTGGACGCGATCCCATTATGTCACTTATTCTGAAGTTGTTCAACTGGGAATTTAAACTGGATTCAAATACGCCGAATGTATTGTGAAGGTCTATGGATCAGGGGTAAGCGGCATGTCTCTTCCATACCCGTATAC
>RCHF01000650.1:0-82200 GCA_003987895.1 Neonothopanus nambi
ATCCAGCTCTTCAAGGCTGTCGAAGTACGAGTATTGAGGAACCTTCCAGCTCGTCTTCCCAGCAAAAGGCATACTATGTGTGTGATAAGACGAGGATCGTGGTAGAAGTAAGAGAAAGAGATTCTAGCAGGTGCTTGCTTACTCACGCGGCGTTGGCACGTCCCTCATGTTCGTCCTCTAAGTACCGTCGTCGGTCGACAATTTCATCTTTCTTCGATAACCTTCAAATACGATATACTTCTATATGTTTCCTGGATTCTGGGCCCACAAATTCAACTAAAACTAACAGCTGGACTTCTTGAGCTTCGACTTACTAAGAGTCCTTCATCGAAGCTGTCAGAAGCTCGTCTTTTCTATCATTTAAATACCATGGGCGTTTCAGTAGGCGGCTGCAACACTTCTTGTAGTTGACCCACGTCAACTTCATGATGAAGATTCTCCGTATCATACGTGACACCCTTGCGCACTGTTTGTGTATCGACTCGGGCGAGAATGGAGCGAAGGTGCGTCAACTTCTCTGTCCAGACAGGATACTCAAATGACTAGGTAACGATAGGTATCCAACAGGCCCGCTACCCCAGATGGAATTCAAGGAGTAGTCTTGTTCGATTTGAGCCCGCTTCAGCCAGAACAACATGCCAATAACTCCTCTGTCTCACTCGAGAGAGCTCGAGAGATGGTGACTGCGTCGAATGCGGACGTATTCAATGATCTTCCGACTGTCGAGAGAACTATCGAACTTTATCGCTCTGCAGTCGATATGCCTTCCACGCACCCCGACTACTCCGCTCTGCTCACCATCCTCGCGAACGCTCTCGTGGATAAATATCGATTGACGGGTTCAAGCAATATCATGGACGAGGCCGTTATTCACTTCCGTAACGCAATAGCTGCTCATGCTGCTGATGATACCAGCCGCATGCTATCCGTTATTCATTTTGCGAAGGCAATGCTTACCAAGTTCTCAATCACTGTCGAATTAAAAGACCTTGACGAGGCTATATCGTTGTTTCGCGAAGGACTCACTATATGCCCTCCTGGAAACAACGGCAACGCCGTTGATATTCTCACTGAACTTGCGATGGCGCTGATCAGTCATTATGAATCCACGGGAGCTATCGCTGATGCCGAGGAGGCTATTTCCCTTTATCGTCGTGCACTTGCCTTGTATCCTCCTGGAACTGCAGACCGTTTTGCCTCTCTCAACAACTTGGGAACCGTGTTGTGTGTTCTGTATGAGCAGACGAACAAGGTGGACTACCTCGACGAGGCGATTCTTCACCTCCGTGAGGCTTTTGACCTGGACTTATCGGCGAATCCAGGTCATATGGTTACACGTTACTTCAGTCTGGCAAATGCGCTCATTACTCGCTACGAACAAACGCACAACATTGACGACTTGGAGGAAGCCATTTCGAAATACCGTGGTGCTGTTGCTTCCCTGTCTAATGGTATAAATCGCCCACGTTATCTCAGCAGTCTCGGGAACGCTTTACTTCAACGCTTTAACGAGACTGGCCGTGAGGAGGATATCCAAGAGGCCATTGCGGTCCATAACGATGCGCTGGCTTCTCTGTCTCCCGATGACCCAGATCGACCTGGAGTTTTCGGAAACCTATCCACTGCGCTTCTTACTCGCTTCCAGACAGCTGGTCGAACGCAAGACCTTGAGCAGGGTATTTCACTGTGTCGAGAATCGCTTCGGTCGCGTACACCTACAGATCCGGCTCAGTCGAACTCTTCTAATAATCTAGCCTGTGCATTGCTTCTTCGATTTTACCTGACAGAAAGCCGTATAGAGGACTTAGAGGAAGCGATCTCTCATTTCCGGGATACGCTCGATCTACGACCCCCCGGGAACATAGAGCGACCAGGGACGTTGAGTAACATAGGAGCAGCCCTGCTTCGTGTCTTCAAGAGTAGCGGAGAGCTCAAGGCCTTAGAAGAGGCTATTGAAGTTCTTCAAGAAGCTTCAAATCTATATCCGACGGAGAGCGTATCTTACGGCGGATGTTTGAGTACAATCTCAGAAGCACTTTACGCTCGATCCGTGAGAGAAGGCAGCGCTAAAGATCTTCAAGACGCTATCTCCTTCGCCCGTCAAGCTCTGTCCCTCGATGCCTCGCGAATGCGTATTTATCGTGCTTCGTTATTTGAGAATTTGGGCGACTATTTGCTAGGTCTCTTCGCCAAGACAGAAGCAATACAGGACCTTGACGAGGCGATCACTAACTTTCGAGAAGCACTTGCTCTCCGCCCTCCTGGCCATCCTGAACGCTCAACATCCCTAACATACCTAGGAGGAGCATTGCTATTTCGATTTGAGCAAACAGAAGAAACGGCTAATTTCGAGGAATCGATCCAGCTTCTTCAGTCCGCCGCTACACACGAATTCTCCTCGTCAAGGGATCGATTTGCATCTGCTGTCCTCTGGGCTTCCTATGCCAAATCACACCGCCATCCGTCGTGCTTGCAGGCGTATACGATGGCCTTGCATCTCCTGGAGCGCTGCCTTGTCGTTTCTCCAACGGTAGAGGTTCAGCATAGATTTCTCACAATGCGTGTACGCGACGCTCGTTCGGTCGCATTGGATGCAGCGGCGTATGCAATTGAAGTGGGACAGCTGGAAACAGCAGTAGAGATACTTGAACAGGGTCGAGCGATGATCTGGTCACAGATGCGCGGTTTCAGAACTCCAATTGGTAGACTTCAGGACGCCAATCCTAGTTTGGCCGAGAAGTTCATGGATATAAGCGTCGCTCTGGAAAACCTCGCTCTCTCCTCCCAGACACGAAATGCCATTTCCCTTTCATTCACGGACTCGGAACGTACAGCTCAGTCTCGGGAGGTCGAATACGATATGCAAATGTCCAAAAAGCGAGCATTGACGCAGGAGTGGGACTCACTTGTTGCACAAATCCGGCGCATTAAAGGGCTCGAGCAATTCTTACAGAGCACGCCGTTCAATGTACTGAAGACTGCTGCTTCTAAAGGGCCGGTCATCGTGGTTAACCACTCCTCATATCGTTCGGACGCCCTGATAATTCTGCACAATGCACCTCTTATCCTTGTTTCTCTCGCTGATGAGTTCTATGAACAAGTATCCCTCGCCTACTCAGATATTCCAGAAGATGTACGTCGTCCCGCTCCATACCCTTCAAGTCGTCTGAGCCTTGACGAAGAGGAGTCTGAGGATGAAATGGATGTAGGTTCTCTGGAGAGACTTTTGCCTCTGTTGTGGAGATTCCTCGGGCATCCTGTAGTCGAACAGCTCCGATCTGTTGGCATAAAAGAGCAATCGCGAATCTGGTGGTGCCTAACCTCCATCCTAACGGCAATGCCCATCCATGCTGCAGGCCCTACAGAATCCAGCCACGATAACTATCTCTGCGATATATACGTTTCGTCATACACGCCCACACTCACCTCGCTCATCATGTCCCGAGCTGGTTCAGCTTCAGCGAACAATGCTTCCGTGGCAGCCGCTGCAATGAAGCCCAAGCTGCTTGCGATCCAAGGCCCGCATCTCCAAAATGCAGAGCGAGAAGTCCGTCAGATCGTTGACCAGATCGGGGATTCTTCCAACGCTATCGCTCTTGGCAGACAGGAAGCAATTAGAGAAACCGTAATGCAACTCCTGCCAAATTACACTTGGATACACTTTGCTTGTCACGGATTCTTGTCCAAGGGTCGACCGTTTGATTCTTATTTTGGATTATGGAAGGATACAAGGCTTACTCTGTTGGATATCATGAAAGCTCGTCTATCCAACGCCGAACACGCATTTCTTTCTGCTTGTGATAGTGCGGCTGCAGAGCGTGAAGATGACGGCAGCAGTAGGACCACCCCTGACGAGGTACTTCATATGGCCGCTGCGGTGCAATTCTGTGGGTTTAGGAGCGTCGTTGGGACACTATGGCCTATGATGGATTCAGATGGTCCGGCGGTGGCAAAAGCTTTCTATGAGCACATGTTGCTTGGTAAGGATTCAGAGGGATTCATGTCGCAGAGATACGAGAGATCTGCGAGGGCTTTGTACGAGGCGACGAAAAAGATGAGAGAGCAGCAAAAGATGTCTCTAGAGAGATGGGTTACTTTTGTACATATCGGGGCTTAGGAAGTTACGCGTAGCTTTTGAAAATTGAAATATTGAAGCCTTACAATATTTTCATATATGTCTAATAATGTATCAAAGCGCTTGTGCCAAGCCCGGGCCCCGGTGAGTAGACCCAGCTATCGTGCAGACGGGCGGTTGTTCTGGCCGTTCGGCGCGCCGAGAAAAGCCACGTGGACTATTTCTCAACGGATTTGCGCCGGCTGGTTTCAAAACCGTTCTTTTCTCCTGTCGTTTTGCACAAAATCACAGATATAACATTTTGGATTGAAAAATTCAACGAATATCCTTTTCTTGCATCGCTTGTACTGCAGCCCATTCGCGACGCTTTAACTATGGAGTTGGGAGAGTTCGGCCAAGAGGAACGTGGATTTTCAAAGTCCTGATGGAAAGCCTCGACGAGCGTCTTTGGGGCGATAAACTCCCTCTTCGCGGGCTGTGACTCACAGCCAGGATCCTCGGTCTTTAGGAATAGGCATATCATACCTGTATTGACAAGGATCTTTCTTTGAGGGATTCTCTGGTTTGATAGTTGGCTTAACGAGAATTGTGAGTGGCTTTATTCGTACGTGAACAATAATCCGGGCTCATCGCTGGTGCAAGTCTTGTTTCTAGACATCAGGTTTGGCGGTGTTATCTGGGTGTTATCTCCTGACTCGATGGTGTGGTTCTGATATCTTGTATCAGAAACCTAGTAAAGCTAAATGATCTCTTTTAAAGGGGTATCTTTCAAGATCTGCCGTGCAGTACAAGCAGCGCTTTCTTCCCAATATCAACACAATTCGCTGTTGGAACTGGTCCGTCTCCACTCATGCCGTTAAACGTATAGGAACAGCTTCGGGTTGTGAATGGTTCTGAGGGTGCTGAGTCAATAGAACCGCAAAAGAAAGCCATGACAGTCGTAACGCTTCGGGTCCGCAGCTACATAGCATCCATTTGAAGCCTTTAAAAGTTGCTTCGCCACCCTTGTTTCCCCCAACTTACACTGAAATGGTTTCTATCTTCAAATTGCCTCAGACTCCTGATAATGACGCGAACTCGGCCCAGCCAGTACTCGATATCTCGAGCATCCAGGATGCTCCCACTAACACACCTGACTTACCCTCTCCAAAGGAAATTATGCGTCGTATCACCGAGGGCTCTGTTGCTTCGGTCGAGACTGGAGAGGTTAAATCCGATTCCAGTGCTACCAGTGGCACACAAGGGCTTTTGGATAAAGTCCAACATGTCATTCTAGTACAGACTGATAACCTCCCGGACGAAGTCCGGAAAGCTGTGGAGAAGTTGAAAGAATCTCGTCGAGAGCATCCATACATCTACACTGGCGCTTCGTTGATCGTATTCGTTGCCGCTAGCGAGTTTATCGTGCCTCCACTCCTTTTGGGTGCTCTCAAAGTGGTAGGATTCTCGGAAGCAGGACCTGTTGCTGGTGAGGGGAACTCCTTGGTCAAGTTATGATCGATACTGAATCAATTACGATGTTCATAGGTTCTCTTGCTTCGCTAGTACAAGGAAAGTACTACGGGGCTTACACGCAAGGCGTTTTCTCTGTTTTCCAGCGAGCGGGTATGCTAGGAAAAGCGGGAAAGGGACTTCGGCTTGTTACCTCCTTTTGTGATCTCGTTGGTGCTGGAGCTGTGGCTAGACTCATTAGACAGTCTGGTACCAGTGACTCGAAGGAGGTCGAAAGGGCCCAGGTTTCGAACTTGAATGATCCTAACCCTGAAGACCACGGTAGTCAGGCTCCAAGTGAGTCTGATGTAAACTCGCTGGGTGAACTAGGTGGGGGTACGTTAGACCCGGAGGAAGAAGTGAATCATTGAGAAACAGGTTGGGGTTTCTTGCAATTCTTTGGTATACAGCGGTCTAACAGCTATTATAGACGAGCCGATTTGAACTTACTCAGCTTTACGGGAAGTAGGCGACATAGGACAAATGGCCCGAAGAATAATTGTGTGGGTGCTCATGTGATAGCTTGACGCAAGTTCCGACTCATAAAGCGCTTGCGAGAATAAGCTTTGATATGAATACGTATAAATCTTTCTGTTCACCATACTTTTGACATCATTTGCTGTAGGATGCTATCGTTGTCCTCCACTATCTCGGCCCCCCAGCCTTCCTCTGTACACATGTCATGTCAGGCAGCCATGAAGACATTACGTAGTTGGCCTAGTGGTGGATGCGTGTATTTCAGCAAGGCATACTCTGGATCCTCCACCTCGTTTTTACAGAACCAGCACACTCTCCGTTCCCGTGGTATGCCCACCCGGTGGTTATCTGACTCGGACTATCTAAGACACTCTATCACTAAGGGGTGGTCACCGGTAATAAGCTTTGTAAACGCCTTCCTGTGTGCCGGGTTCTTTATTTCTTGAAGATAGCTCCACATGCATCTCGTACGATATCGATATTGTCCCTCATCTGCCGTCGGTGGCTCCAATCGTCTCTGCAGTAGGTAAGTCTTTGTCTGTGTACTTGCAAGCTCATCCTCTACCCACGCTGTTAGTGTCTTGGACACTTGCTCGGACTTCTGCAACGCTTTCATCTGCTCAGAGTCACTGAGTACTGCTGGGTCCAGGTCAACCTGAATGCTACCCGGCAGCTGCATCTCTAGCACTTTTATCAAATCCGAGAACCATGTCCTCCTCCCTGCCTGGTGCAGGGTAATGCTTTCTTGAAGTGCTGCATATACATAGGTATCTTTGGGATGTTGTATAGCATAGGCTAAGTACCACAGCGCTAGTTCCATGCACCGGTAGAGGATAGGCATAATTCCTGTTTCCGTATATATAGGTACTAAAGTGGATCTTCGAGAGAGACCAAGGAGCCGCCTGAAAAAGCTAACCTGCACTTTCTGCAGCATCCCTGCATTTGCCCTGCCTGCTCATATCCAGGGCGACTTCACATCCATAAATAAGATGAGGGTTGACACAGCCAATATATAGAATTCTCCCTTCTTGGGGAGGTAGCATGCCTATCATCGACTCGATATGAAGTACCCCGTGTGCCACTTTACGTGCCTTTTCTGCCTTTTCGTCGTAGTGTGGAGCAATGGCCCGGGCTGAGGAGAATGACATAAAGGGCCCACCCTTGAATGACATGCCCACGTAAGTGTATTCTTCTTTCACCTTCACTTGTTTCTCTGCAAATGTGAATTCTGGCATCATTGATGGTGCAGGCCTATGGAATCCAATCACAGACTTTATATCATGAAGCTCACAAACTCGGGTCCAGACACCCAAAATTGGACAAATTTGTCCGAACTTTGGCACAGGCTTGCCCGCGGCAAAAAAAAGCTTACAGGAGCCGTTTTTGGGCATTTTATGGTAAATACACGCGAAATAGAGTAATTTTTAATATTGACTTGTACTTTTGAGGTCAGTAACGATTCGAACTCGTCCGGTGCCAGCCCCAGGGCCCCAGGGCCCATCCTACACCTTTTTGTCCGAACCCTCTCCGAAGCTTCCGCCTTCGGCGGTGACATTTTTGTCCGAACTGGCACGTATCATTTTTGGATTTTGAGCCCAATTTTTGTCCGAACTTTGGACAGACATCTCCACCCACAATGGGAGGTCCTCAGAGAGCTCACAGGACAGTCTCAGCATGAGCCATGATGCACTTGGATGCCGTACTCAACCCATCTTAGGTACTAGTTACTCGGTACATATTTTTTCATTTTTTTGACCCAAAAATTTGGCGGTACCTAAAAACCCGTGGGAAAAACTTCGGAGGTGCATTTTTCGACGTTTCTCGCTGCCCTGAGTCTCCGGCTGGTATTAGTTTGGCCCAAAAAATTCCCGTTCAGGCCCAATTCAGGCCCGATCAAATTTACCGTGTTTGACTGTCCTCTACTGTACTCCGTCCTGACCCCTCTAGATCTGTAAGAAGTAGGGATGCCAACAGCTCGGCTCCGCCCGCTCGCGGCTCGCTCACGTGTCATCGGCTCGGCTCCCGGCTCTGGAGCCATTTAAATGAAACGGCTCGAGGGTCTCTGAGCAGGCAGATTCCTCAATTCACTGTCAATGAAAAATCATTATTTTATAATGTAAATAAGTTCTCAAGTATAGATATATCATTTGAATGTAAAATTAGCACACAGAGAGGAAAATTAAAGTAGATATATTATGACCCTCCATTGAGCCGTTTACTCTAATGGCTCGATGAGCCGATAAAATTAAGCGGCTCTGCCCAAAACGGTTCGGCTCCGGCTCTAGCCGGTGAGCCAGCCGAGCTGTTGGCACGGTGCACCCCTAGTAAGAAGCCTCGTGTCCCTCACGCATGCAAGTCGTTGTATTTGACCAGCACTTGTTCAATTGAAGAATCGTAGCCTTGATCTGATCCCCGTCAAGCACGCTGGTGTTGTGAGCTGTTTGGAGACGTAGGTGCCAACTATTATTCTTGTATTATACTGTAAGCTTCGCAAACCAATCACAAACTCCCTTTCTTCCCCACTTCCAACTTGTCACTCCAGTAGCTCGCGTCTGCCAAAACATGTTACCAGTCATTCTGCTCATAGTCGCAGTCATCTGCCTACTATCGCTTCCAGGTCTTGTACCAGTGTCTACCAGCAAATGTCGACTCGGAAACGTCGCTTTCAACGACTATAACAGGGATGAATGGTTTACCTGCATGGAGATGCGGTTCAGAGACACACCAGTTGCGGGCGAGAATCAAGTGTCCTATGCAATTAACGTTGGATTGGCTTCGGCTCCAGAACTCAAAAATGTTATGACGGAGCGATTTGAAAAGTACAAGACAATTTCCGGACAGGCGTGGATGGCGTGGAAGGATTTCAAGGACGATATCTCCCGTGTTTCTGGTGAGTATCTTATGATCACAATAAAATATTTCTGCAATGAGCCTGATGTTTTTCCAATACCGTCAGATGCTGCAGTTCTTTGTACGTTTCCCATTCAAGATCCTTGTAATCGGACATGGTTCATGACTTTTTTATTCAGTGCGCACCCAGAATAGCCTTCAGTCCGCTGAAATATTAGCCTTAACTGCATTGACGCCGGACGACTCGGCAGCTGTCGCTGCTAGCATTTTGAAGCAGCTTTATAACGAAATGCCTAATCATACTTACGATCAACCAGAGCTCGAAACCGAAGGCATCACCATCCCTAAGCTTCCAGAACAAATCCCCCTTCCCAAACTACCCTCCCCCGAGGAGATCCTACGTCGCATCAAAGAGCTCATCGATAAAGCCAGGAAAGAGCTGGAGCAGATCCGCAAGGATGCGAAAGCCCAAGAAATTTTTGACAAGATCCAACACTTTGTTCAGGTGCAGATCGCAGCTCTTCCGGAAGAGGTGCGGAAAGCTGTCTTGCAGTTTGATAACTTCCGCAAGGAGCATCCGTATATAGTCGCAGGCGCAACGGTGGCGTTGACCATCATAGTGGGCGAGGTATTACTACCGTGGGCTGTGTTGGGTGTGCTGAGGATGGTGGGATTCTCAGAGCTGGGCCCCGTGGCAGGTGAGTAACTCGGGCTTTTGATTTTGACGCCTATGATATCTAGCCAGACTTACCTGTACGGATAGGATCTTGGTCTGCATTGATACAGTCGGCACTTTATGGTGGCCGCACTCGAGGCCTTTTTTCTATTATCCAGTCGATAACTATGAAAGCCAGACTCTTCTGGCCCGTCAGAGTCTTCACCGGTCTTACCGCGATCGCGGCTGGAGCAGTGGTCGTGTGGACTGCTGAAAGTGTGAAGGACGCAGTGGAGGCTTGGAGCAATAGTGATGCGACCCTGGCTTTGCCCGATTTGAATTTGTTGGCGATGGGTGATGGAGCAAGTCTTTATGAACTGGAGAATTGGATCATCGCACTGGGGAATAAGTGTGCGGGGGCTGGTATTCCTGAAGAGCAATGGCTCGACGTTGCTATCCAATTTTTGACTCACGAAGTTGAAAGTATGGTGGAGAAGAGTGGACTTTGATGAGTAAGTCCAAAAGTTCTTGTATGTTTTTTGTCTGTCCTTTCTCCGCGATGTGACTATCATCTGCTGTACCTCTTTTGAAAGCTCGCCCTGTAATTTGTTTGTCATTTTCTTCCGAAGTATCAGTGACCCGAAGTATGCCGGGCTGTAGACAATTCTCTTGCCGTAATAAACTTCTTTACAGTCGGTTCGGATGTTACCGTTATACACGTTGAACGTGAGATATAAGATCAAGGTTCAGGAAGTTCGCGGTCGACACCCTCTTTATATCTACAACCATCACCGATAAAGGTCCACTAACGACTGCTCTCCAGTATGTCTACCATGAACCTTTCCTTACCAACCGCAATTGTCGAGGAGCTCCTTCGAATCCAAGGAGAGGAGCTAGTGCGTGTCCGCAACGAATTCAAGGTACACCACAAAGTAATTACTTCGCTTAAGGTTGAACTTAACTGATTTACATCTTTCAGGAATTTGAGGCACAAACGAGCAAGGAGATTGGTATGCTCAGGAAGGAGAATCAGGAGTTGCGTAGTAAAGTTATCGAGCTTGAGAATAAGATGAAAGGCACTGCTGAAACGCTTCAAGTGAGTATAATCATGATTGTGTTATTCTTAGGTCATGATGAGCGTCGATGCTAACTCATTTTCTTGGATCTGCTTCTACTTGGCTTCCACAGGTATCTGAACAACATGATCCTGGAAGTGTGGAACAGCTCGAGGCCGAGAGCATCATACCTGAACAAGAGGTTCAGACTTTGAATATGGAAGATCAAATCAATGCAGAATTCAAGTTGATCCCCACTGGGCCTGACAACAATAGGAATCCTTCAGATGAGATACAACTTTCAAATGCAATGGAGTCTTATTCAGAGACAAGTGAGGTGGGTGTTTCTTAACCAGATTGGCATGTAGGATCCTTTAGCATACTAACTGTTTTTGGGCCAAAAGAAAATTCAAGAGAACCAGGAAGATTCTGAATATGGCTCACCTCTCTCTGCTATGGATGTTCAAGGTCCTGATTCTGAAATACCTGACATCGATAAGATTGCTCGCATGCACCTCCAACCATTCTGCACACGCCAGTCTCCATATAAACATATTGATCGCTTTAGGAAGTCTTCTCGTCAGGTATGTCTTCTGCTTTGCAATTCCTGTGCCTATTTGGATTTAGCCTGAATATGCATGTTCTATATAATCATGGATACATATCATTTGGGAAGATAATGTTCATACCAGGTGATGAGTTTATGATTAACATGACAGAGCGCCATGAAGGTTTCTTGGTGTGTCCGGTTTATAAGTTGTCGAAGGAAAATTCAAAAGAGCACAAGTTGTTCAAGAAATTTGCTCTTAAAGTGTGGTGTGGAGAGTTGATCCTGCGTTGAGGAGCAGATTGGGTATATGCAGGGACATATGAAACATCAACTTACTCTATTCTGTCACCAAGTGAGTTTGACTCACTACCAAAGAAGGTGAGACCCTTTTGACTTTCCATCTTTGTCTGGCATGTGAAGGTATTGCTTTAGACCAAAGGCTGTGTATGTTCTCGCATAGAACAAGCCATACTGAAAGGGCATTTGTCAATGCCTGTAGCAACACAAATAACTTCTGGGAGTCAAGAAATTGCCAAGGTTAAGTTCTGTTTGGTGGGATATGATGCTGCAGTTCAGGAAGGGCTTTTGAATGCTGCTCATGCCAGTGGATAAATCTTACTTAGTGTTGGATCTAGATAATATCAATGCAGTGTGTCTTTTGGAGTCTGGACTCTATAGCTGAGTCATGACTCACCAAAATAAACTATTTTGCCAGCTTCAAGCACTTTGAATTGAGTTCTGAGCTCTTGGTAAGCACTTAGTCTTCTGTGAATAGGTTCTTTTCTGTCCTTCACATGTGTCAATGTGCACAGCCATGTACATCAGAGCAGCTTAGATCAGTATTCATGCCCATGAGCCTATCCATACCTACCACTTCCATTTTTCTATCTGCAGAGAGAGAGATTAGAGCAGAGATGTATTAATTTCCCATCCTGGAGCTGTGTTCTTACTAGAATTGACTGATAGCTGATATCTTTGGAACTGAAACTAACACCTACCTTACTTCCAGACATCTAAGAGACAATTGATGGTCAAACTCAACTCACTGAGAAAGCCAATAAAGGATTAGCTGCCTGATGCCCATGCTTTGAGCTCAGGAGTGAGTTGACAGAAGCCTAGGTTCAAGTATGGTCTCAACATTAAAATAAACAAAGGGTGGACTATTCTTGACTCAAACTATATTATAGATTACTTATGGAAATCCAATATACAATTGAACAATATACTTAGTGCTTATAAGGAGAATGAGGAGTTGCAGACCTGAATTGTGAAGCTTAAAAGAAAAGCTGAAAATCATTGTAGGTATATACTTGAGCATAATCATCTTCTGGAGAAGAAACACCCTGCATCTACACAGAAAGCTCAGCAAAGAAGCAAGAGAAGCAGAAGGGGTACTAGGGGCAGCATAGGTGGAATGACAAAAGTCAGTGTGAACTTGCCTGTCTCAGATCTGACTCCTGAGAATATGGCATTGCATTTTTGTTGCTCTACACTTCAGAACTCAAGACTAGTGTTCACTAAGACACACAGGACATCAAGTTATTCACCCCCTATCAGTAAATGAATTCAGTTCATTACCTCAGAAGGCAAGATGGTTTTATTTAATTCTAAGAGCCAAAGCAGAAGAATTATTGAATGCTGCTCAGAAACTAAAAAGAACAAACATAGTTTGAATATATCAGCTACAGTGATATACATATAGCTCTGGGATTTGTCAAGACTGCTTGGCCAAAAAATTCATAAGAAGAGGAAGCATTCCAATGTGGGGAATCAAACCCCGGGCTGCTGTGATCCAGTTAGATTAATGAAAGACAGCAATGTTAGCCACTCTACCACATTGGACATGAATGTTTTGGGTAAAAGCATAATTATATCCTTGCAGCCTGCTGCACTCAGATATGCCACTCGGCAACCAAGTCCGCTATAGTAGCCGTCGCCAAAAGCCCTTTGAAAGTTATCAACACGATCTCAGCTAACCACCCCACCCGCTTTCAAACTCGCATCCTCCCAACCTGTCCATATCGGCTTTAGTACCTCCATCTATGTACCAACGACTGTACCAATCGACTACCATGACTCATTGGCATCTCACTACCATGCGCGCTGCCGATGCAGCGTTCCCACCTGGTTCTCACCTTCCTACCTCCCGTAGCCGTCATTGTTTGCGGGCCTTCTGGTACCGGACAGGGATTTGCAGATGCCCTTGCTGACCACATCAAAGGCAACGTGCACATTATTCCTATTGGCAGGACCCATGCGGAGACTGTATAATACGTTCCTTCCCGATCCCCATGGACCCGAAGACGAGGCATGAATTCGTCGAGTGCGAGTGTTCAGTGATGTGATCTTTGTTGGTTATGAATCCTGGGTATTTATCGATGAAAGGGAGGGACGGGACGGGTGAGAAGATTGGTAGGAAGTTGGCGGTGCATTATTATGTGAGATTGAAATTGACCGGGGCATAGACGAAGGAGAAGGAACGAGGGAAGATGCCAAAGCTATGTCGGTTTTGGTTTCAGGGGAGGGAGAGCTAATTGAAGGAGGGATTTACGTTCAGTAAGGCGTCTAAGGGGGCCCAATAATGATATTCCTATGACGGGGATAGGCGTCGTTCATGTCTACGCTTGAAGACATCTTTGAAAGGAATCCACTTTGAGCTACCCGGCAGCCAACCCTAACATTCATCCATCCCCAGGCTTCGTCTTATCAGTAGGCTTCAGTGAGGTTCCGAAGTGAGACACCCGAGCTCTATTCTAGCACACTGGACACAATTTGTACAAGCCTTCATATATCTATTTAATCTGACGCAAACGAGTACTAAGTAAGTACAAGGTTGATACTCAGGCGGACACAAGAAGTGGGAACGACTGGATTGTTACGGTACCTGACACAAACGAGTAGTAAGTAAGTATGAGGTTGATACTGTAACAATAGTAAGTAAGTATGGAATAATGAACTTGAAAAAGTAAAGATTGGCATACACACCTCAGGCAGACACACAAGTGGGAATAACTGAGGTGTAAACTACTGAACTACGCAGTATATGTGGTCGATCGCAGTGATAAAACTAATAGTCCAATGAATGTGATTGTATGAGGAGCTCCGGATAGGGGCGACGATAAGGGAAATAGGGGTGAAGCAGAATAGGAAGTCTTGTATCTATAAAGAGAAGTAAAGAACGTGAGTCTCAATATATGAAGAATGGATAGGAAAGAAACATTGTGTGGTATACTTGGAGAAGGTACTCTATAATCTCATCTCAACATAATCCTACGTAGTTGCCTTGTTAGAGTCCAAACTAGCGGCATCGGACGCTGGCGGTTGGTGTGCCTCAACCACCGGCTCTACAGGTCCTATTTCTACATCAGCCCCGCGCGCATCATCCCGTTCATCGTTCGAAGAGCCAGTCGCTGCCCTCGGTTTCGTCATCTCAGTATCAACCTGGCCAAGAGCCTCCTTCTTCAATTTTTCCTCGTCTCCCCTCAAAAGCTCCTTATGCTTGATCATCGTCACACTAACAATAAACGCAAATACGGAAAGCGCCGCGTTCAACAAGAAGATATCTCTGAAACCTTTAGTATACCCATGTGCGAGAATGAATTCAGCAGAGGACGATGATATGTTGATGGAGGATGGGTTTGAGAGGAGGGACGGGTTATCGACGATTGTACTGATCGTCGACGAAGGAAGACCGAGAGTTTGCATGGATGCTCGGAGTGCATTGTTTCTATAGTAAGATCAGAAATTAAGGATAGAAATCTAGTGGGGGGACGTACAGGAGTGCTGAGGCGCATGGGAGGGCAATAGCACCGCCTAACAGTCGAAGGAACTAAAGGAACAGAATCAAAAAATATGTAAGAGTCGAAAGTTTGAGAGCGTAAAACGTTTATAAACGCACGTTTCTGACTGCAGTGACGACTGACATATCTTTTCTAGCTACGCTGGCTTGAGCAGCAACAGTAGTCGTTTGCATAGTCTGTAAAACACAAGTTCTGGGATAAGCTCGGGTCGAAATCGTGACCAATAAGATGCCTACCCCTCCAAAGCCAGCTCCCACCAACAACAGTAAAATGACCATTACTGCTCTTGATGTATGGGCCGTAAATATAGATACGCACCCGCATGCGATGGATGAGATTATGAAGCCGCAGAAAACGATAGGCTAAGAAAGACAGCAACTTCCATAATCAGTAAGCCTAGACTAGTGAAATTATAAAGCCCAGCGTACCCGATATTTCCCTGTACGGCTCACAACAATACCCTGAAAGTGTGGCGTAAGTTCCATTTGTTGAATGAGAAGATATTTAAACAACATACGGAGACCAGATTCGACGCAACTAGACTGAGGACTAAGGGGATGATGAAAATTGCTGATAGTTCTCCAATCAACATACAATCTCGAAATGATTAGAAAGAGAATGGTTTTACCTGCTCGAGTTGGAGAGTCTTCCAAGACGACTTGGAAGAACTGTGGTACATAGTACAGGGCGGAATACAATGCAAATCCGCTGCAATCAACATAGATATTTCTTCAGCGCACGTTGTGATCCCCAAGCGGAATATCCTCACTTCATGAATATGCAAATGTACACTCCTGCGACAGTCACATTTTTGAAGATATACACTGCAATAGGATGTCAGGATTTGCGAGCTTAACAGGTATTTGAATTTAAAACTCACTCGGAACAATAGGCAGCTTCGCGCCTTTCGCTTCCCAGAAGCAGAAAAGTCCAATAGTAAAGACACCCGCACACAGAGGAGCAAGTATAACAGCGGACTTCCAGGGAAATGTCACACCGCCCTAAGGTGTACGTACATTATGATTGCTATCAACACCGTTTCGTGTGTACGACTCGATAGGAAAAAACTCACCCAAACAAGAGGAAGCATGATCAGTGTACATGCACCCAGCGTAAGGAGGACCCCGAGATAATCGATAATGAGGAGCTTGCTATAGCGCGGAGTACCAGTAAGCAAAGGAACGAAGTACATCAGAGCAATTATAAACATTACCTGCGCATATTTCCCTGTACTGGCTTTAAAGGTAGGAAAAATATAACAACGAAGGTGGAGAACACTGCCAAGGGAAGAGTGATCCAAAAACACCACTTGGGAAAAAGAAAGCAAAACATTGAGCACCATACTTAATATGAGACCAAAACAGAGGGCTTGAACTTACTCGCCAGGTGGTATGTTGAGCTAAAGAACCGCCTATGATAGGTCCAATAGCGTACCCAACTGCGGTGACAGCACCTGTATAACCAATGTATTTCCCTCTAAAAACAGAAGGATTCCGAACATCAGTACGTACTACCAATGACAGGGAGAATGATTGCAAAACACATACCTTTCACGCAAAGAAACAACATCTGAGATGATGATCTGCACCATACTGGTAGCCCCACCATCTCCAGCACCCGCAACAGCTCTGAACACAATCAACTGGATTATCGAATTCGAAAACCCAGCGACAAGATTGCCAATAAAATAAATGCTCATAGCGATGCAGATTGCAGCCTTGCGTCCAAAAATATCGCTTAGTCGACCATATAGAGGCTGAAACGCGGTCGAGGCCATAAGATACGCTGCAGGGATCCAGGAAGAGACAGAACCAGCACTGAATGCTCTCGAAACCGTCGAAAGTGCTGCAGACACGATGACCGAGTCCAAGGTAGTCACCAAGTTCACCACGGACAGAGCAACATATACCATGACGAGTTGTCTGAACGGTAAAAGTTTTGTCTGGTCCGTCAGCTGTGCTTCTGACTTATTGCCGGCATTCTTGGGGATGTTTTCAGCTTGAGGTAGTTGTCCTCGAGTAATATCTTGAGATGAATTTAAATTTGACATCGAAAAGAAGATTCAAGTACTCCGTTTGTGCGACAGTGGGTACATATACATAAGTATAAATTCTGAATGACTCGATTAGCCACGTAAGCCCTATCAGGTCATCACGGCTGGTATCCGTGATAAGATGAGCTGTGTCAGATAGGCGAGCAGGTATACAGAACAAGAAGGGTCTACTGTTAGCAGACAGAGACGAGCGAGAGCTGAGACAGGCAGTGAGAGACGGAGGCAAAAAGTGCGACGCGCTAGACGGGTGATGCATTGATGATTTATCTTATCTTTAGATAAGTCGGTATTTGTGCCTCGTGCTGCTTATCTAATATCGCCGCGCTGGCAGGCAATTGCGAGTCACATGGATTATGTAAACCATCGCGCCGTTCTTCTCTTTGCAACCACTTCTGCCAATGGCCCTAAGTAGCAAGCTATGGGACATCCAATTTCGTTAATCTCCTTACAAGCAATCCTTCATAGGAGCATAATCCGTATGCATTAGAGTTTAGCTGACTCAGTGGCTGACTGGACGGCTGTATCGCGCGGGAAAAAATTCTCGGCAAAACTAGTTGATGATCGTACCCGCTCTCCCGAGCGAAGGCTTAGCTTGCACAAACCTTGAGTACGGTCAGCACCACCAGGTGAATCAGTCATCAAGCGTTGAGGCAGAGTCGCTAAAGGTTTGACTTTCAACTTTTTGGCGTAGATATAAAGATGCTTCTTCGTATCCTGACTTACAGCAATTTACTCCTTCTCCGCATCTCTCAAACACCCCTTGAACAATGTCTTCCAACAAAACTACTATCCTACTTACTGGAGCCACAGGTGAGTAATCCTTGAAGGTTTCGCTGTGTTCGTCTCAATTACTCACTCCTCAAATCCTAGGTTACATCGGCGGCTCAATCATAACACGCTTCCTCAAACGCTCTGACGCCTCATCTCTCGATATCCGAGCTATCGTCCGTTCGCCTGAAAAAGCAGAAAGACTAAAAGCTTTTGGAATTACTCCGATCATTGGTTCGCATACGGATGCTGAATTGATGGAAAAAGCTTGTGCTGAGGCTGATGTGGTTATTACTGCGGTGAGCTATTGGAATATTAGATTCTAGAGGAATTGGTTGTATCTAACGGAGCTATTGGTACAGGCGGACTGCGATAATGTAGACGCAGCTAGATACACGCTGAGAGGGCTGAAGAGGCGGTATGAAGCCACTGGGAAGAAAGCTGCCCTCATACATACCGTGAGTACATTGTTGCTCGTTGTCATACTAGTCACTTACCCTCCTTTCCTCCTTCCAGTCCGGTACTGGTATGACACGCTCGTACCTCAGCCAAAGAGAATGGATGCTAAATTGACATTGATAGGTGTTTACGTCGACTGGTCTGAAGGAAAAGTTGCGATTGAAAACTACTACAACGATACTGATTCTGAGAAGATGAATGCTCTGCCGGATGATGCGCCGCATCGGGCTGTTGACTTGGAAGTACTCGCTGGTGATGATGAAGGTGATTGGCTCATTCTGAACATCGATACTTAACAGTACCTAACTCGATCCTGAGTATAGGCTACGTAAACACATACATAGTCCTTCCCCCCACCATCTGGGGTCTGGCTAAAGGCCCTCTCTTTGAACAAGGCATCTCGCATAACTCCTCCATTCAGATTCCTGCTTTACTCAAGGCGTGTCTGGATCGTGGGAGAGGGGGTATGGTGAATGCAGGAAAGAATATGTGGTCGCTTGTTGAGATTCACGAACGTGAGTACTTTTGGTCTTCTCTTCTTCACTTGCGCTCATATACACGCGGTACAGTTGCCGACCTCTACAACGCCCTATTCGATGCTATCCAAACCAACCATCCCAAAGCCACTCACGGTAGACACGCTGGGTACTACAACGCCGTATACGAGGAGTACTCTGGATATGAAGTCGCTGAGAAAATATCGAAAGTGCTTGTTGAACTGGGTAAGGGAAAGAGTGCGAAGCCTTTGGCGTTTACAGATGCTGAGTTGACGAAATATTTCGGGGTATGTCACCTCCATTTACTATTCCTCTTTGCATCTTAGTACATAGAACTCACTATATGTTTTTCTTGTCTCTCCATACAGCCATTTGCACCTTTCTTTGGTACCAACTCGCGTGGGATAGCTGATCATTCCAAGTTAATTGGTTGGACGCCTACGAAAGGAAAGGCGGAGTTCCTTGCGTCTATCAAGCCTGAGACTGAGGCGATTATTCGAGCTGGCAGTGCGGGAGCTGTAGGGGCACAGAACATGACGATAAAAAGGAGGATTTTGAAAGTATTTCGGTTGAGTCGGTGATCGGCCCGGGTGCTTCTTAGTGGTCGAGGGACTAGAATAATTCGGTCGATTGGCAAGTAAAGAAATCTATGATAGATTGTTTCAGTAATGCTATAACTTTGTAGAACGCTGTACCGCGAATCATGATCAGTTTGACATCTCGATGGTATAGCCAGAAAGTACTTAAGAAGTAACATAGCTGACACTGTGTAGTGTATCACTTCACTATTGTTTTATGCCTGAGTTTGACTCGGATATGTATGAACCTAACATAACTGATGAAGACACATACTATGCTTCTAGCTGTTCATTGACCAAGGCTATGCTCGGAAACAGATCGGAGGCAAGAAGCTCGAGTGTCTCAAGAGCCGCCTTAGCTGCATAAATTTCTCAACACCTATGACCCATTTGTAACAAAAACACTTCCAATTTCGAGTAAGTATGTATGTTTCTGAACAAGGTTAAGAGTCCTATGAGAGTACGAATTCATTTAGTACTATGGGTATGTCATTTGGTTCACGTTTATATAGGTCAACTGAATCCAGAGAGTCCATGCAAAGGCTCGGTGTCAGCTTATAGGTATCTTAGAGTCCGAGAGAAGCGAGCGTAAGGCCAAAAGCGAGGGACCGCAAAAGTCCAGCGACGTCCACGAGCCTGGCGTTCAGAAATCAAAGCAGTAATCAGAACGACCTATAATTTTGAATGCAAACGTCACGTACAAGGTGGCAACGAGGTTGAGAACGCCTGCAAGGAGCGTCTCAAGACCGACTAGAACCTGGTTGAGAGATGAATCGACTCCAGTAAGTAGCGTTCCGAGATCGGGGATGGCGGAAGCGTCGGCGAGGAGGGTGTCAAGAGCATTGGCGATGTCCTTAGTAGGAACAAGGTTAATATCATAACGATGAAAACACGTTAAGCCGGGGGGTAACACGTACGGAAACGATACCAGCAACGAGATTAGCAATATCATCGTTCGATTGCCTTTTTCTGCTAGAGCTACTGCCATTGCCAAGACTCTGAAGAGAAGAAGTGGCCGTGTCGAGGGCGGACGTGAGGTCATTAATGAGAGGAGTGATAGTGTCGTCGGTAGCGTTTCCGCCCTGTCCGAGCGTAGCTGACGGATCCCCGCGTTAGTATCCCTGTCCAGTATCGCTATGACGGAAGGGAGTGAAAGCATACGCACTAATCTGAGGCAAGATCGAGTCAGTGGAGCCCTTCAATGTGTTGAGTACAGTCTCGATGTCCGCAGTGCTTTGGCGTTTCTCAATGGCCGCACCAGCTGGAGCTGGAGAAGGAAGAGAGGCAACAATACCAAAGGTGAAAAAGCAGAAGAAGAGCGTGAAGAGGCGGTTGAAAATCATTTTGCTTCAGGTGATAGAAGCAAACAATGAAAATTTGAAGGAGTTACAAGAAAGAGAGTTAGCCTTGAGGAGTATTGAAAGAGAGGTGGGGAAATGAAGCTCACCCAGTTAAGAGGTGCTCGAAAACTCCGAGGTGGATGTCGTGTTCCAATCGAGACTGAGGTTTTTATACCTTTCGAAGCAGTACGTACGCCTGCCTAGTTTCTCCAGTCTATGTTTTCACTTTATGTTCTTGAACCATGTCTCTTCTCTCCCATGAGCTCCGCAACTACGAAATCCTGCAATCGTATGACGCGAAAATTTATTTTAAAAAAACATAAGAAATTTTCAGTGTTTCACCTTGAGGGCCTCCAGGCAGGCACCTGAAATGTTCATGCCGAAATGTTTGCCTTTGAATAACAATCGAATGAATAGACGGAATCAAAAAACATGTCAGGAGTGGGGCTAGGAATAAGGCACTTACGAACTCGATGAACCAGAAGTGGCGCGAAGTAAGATTTGGAGTGTTGGGAAGCATCCGGGAAGCATTGAATAGGTATTGTAATAAGACTCTCACGACGGGCACACTCTTAACTTCAAAGTGCATGTGGTAAGTATTGATACGGAAGCTACCAGCAAACGAATTGTATACACCACTCAAATTCGTATGGACTACATGCCCAGAATATGACACGCACAACGCTCGAGCGCTGCGTTGTCTTGCATAGAAAGTGGGTTGCTAAGTCCAAGCTGCTCCACTTGGTGCGGGACCGGTATGTATGAATTAGAAGATTGCGCCACACATTGCAGTTTTGATGTCATTGAATATGCGGAGATATGGAGATATGTTTGTCTTCGCAGGTCCCAGGAAGCACGCTGTTACGACAGAGATCCACAAGACACGGCTTGAAAACATCGTAAGAGACTCATGTTATGATGTTCTCATTGACGAACGTTTTACCACTCTTTGTAAAGCAGCTGACCGCGGCAAAAGCATAAACAAGTAAGTGTTTTGAAGCATAAACGTCAAAGAAGCTGTAATGGCCTGGGGGATGGCGGTTGAAGTGGTTGTATGATGAGAGTTGGCCGGGGCTACCACGAAATGAGGTATTTGGATTCAAGCGGCTTGCCAAATAAACGCGGCAGTTTCCCACCATCACACCATCCGTGTTCTCTGACTCAGTCCTACTCAGTCTACCACTACGGCAGCATAGATGGAAAGGGACTTCTTCGAGTATTTGTATGTCCTTTAATTGGCTTATATCTCATTGTGATACTCAGGAGAATATACTACAGCCCGCACCCTCTAATCGACTTCGTTTTGGACGACCTCTCACCTTTGGATATCGTTCGTTTTTCTTGGACCTCTCGGTTCAACTACGAATCCGTCAAGGCTTACAACAATCGAGTCTTTGATATCAATAAATTGCTCTCCTCATACTTTTCAAGACCTGAAATCGACACGTTCAGGCAGCTTCAGTCGCGTTATGGAGTGCTCATTTCGGGATCAACTGCTTTGCAATTCATGAACAGAAACACGTACCCGGAATCAGATCTAGACATTTACGTTGAACATGATCACTGCGAGGAAATCGGTAGATTTCTTCTTCAAATCGGATATTTATTTGATCCTCGACCAAGGCAAGCGGAGTTTGGGTTTGAGGGAATGGTAGGACGCGTGGCGAAGGCGTTAGTGGAGTGGGGAAGAGGAAGTTATCTGGGGCGCGGGATCGCAGATTGCTTTAATTTTCGTAAGGGTGGACGGAAAATACAGCTGATCACCGCGATGCATTCACCCCTGCATATCATCTTGGCTTTTCATTCGAGTGCGTGTACTCTTTCATCGTATTGTTGATTTGATTTTAAATCTCTTTGAAACAGCATGTGTAATGTCGATTATAACCCATCAGAATGCCTACTCCTTATACCCTATCACAACGTTCGTCCAACGTCGATCTTTAATTGCTTCTACCGAAGGAACGAACCAAGACGCTGCTCGGCAGAAATACAGAGATCGCGGATGGAAAATGGAGGAAACTGTCTTCGCTTATGAAGCGACGCACGCGTCTTCCGAGTTCAGAAGTGGACCGAGACGGATTGGCGACAGGTTTTGCTGGAAGATACCACTTCCTCTTCCAACCTCCCGACTATTTGAACCCGAGCGGATTGTGGCAAACACATGGGCGTTGGAGTATACGGATGAAGGAGCTAAGATGACTTTTCATGCATTAGATTCTCCAGCCTTGCGCTATCGATACGTGGTAGCAGATGTAGAGTTTTTCAACAGGATCTGGGAGGTAGTGAAGCGGTACGTGAAGAAGGATTCGCACGGGGAGTACGTGAAATTTTCCATTGAAATGTCATCAGCCTGACGGAATCATATAGTCTTGATGATATATTCAATAAGGTTTCGAAGAAGCTATGTCGCTACCCAGATTTAGGGCTTCCCGCTGAGGTACAGCGAGCGGGCTTGGGTTCAGTTATTTTTTTGTGAATGTAGATCTCTTTCTCGTCCCGTACATCAATACCTGGAAACATGGCTGTACCTGGTCTGTACCTCCGTGAGTATAAAGCTACATAGCCCAGCCTTTTCTTCCTTATTTCTTCCCATCCGTTACCGAGCATTGCTGTGCTATGAGAGTTGGCCCCTGCACCTCCCTGCATGTGATCGTGCCTCCGATCTTCCACTCATTCCTGTTCTCTATAGAAGAACTCCTTGCAAGCATTCATTATTTGAGGCGCGACGTGTCTGCTGAGTGTGTAGAACTCGACTCGGAGGTTTCCATGATCAAAAGAATAAAAGTTTCTTCTTTTTCTGATCTGGGAAAGTGCGTTGGTTTCGAAGCCGAGGTTGAACAGGTGGGTGTCGCTTTCCGCTCAGAATTAGACTTCATGATGAGATTCCCATTAGATTTGCTTGGCTGACTTAGAAGGAGTGTATGCAAGCTACCTGTGACTCGGATAATGCCTGAGCCCAAATGCAAGGTAACACAAGGTCAATCAAACTTTCGAAGCTCACCGGACTAAAGATACAATTGAACCTTATGTCTATCTAGGGAACCTACTGATCATGAATGAACAACGAGTACATGTCACCCACGGAAGGGATTCTTATACACGTGAGGTGAACGTGTGTAAGGATATAAGTAAAGAGCTATGGATTCTTCGTATCTTTACACTAATCCCCTTCACCATGGCCGATTTGAATTCGAACTCGAAATCTGAACTGTTCACTAGTTTAGTGTTACCCACTATCCTGGTCCAGGATCTTATGAGGCTCCAGGGAGAGGAGATTCGTCGTTTACAAAAAGAGCTTGAGAATGCTGGTACTGGCATTGCGGGCCCGGTAGGTCATTATACTTCATGACATTCCACCGCTTACTCAATGGGGCACTTATAGGAATCCAAGATCCTCGCAACTCCCATGGAGGATCTGAACTACGAACGAGACGAGCATAATGAAATTTTGAACGCGAGGGAGGAGCTTTCGGAACAGCTCGCAGAGTTGAGATCTGAGTATGAGAGTCTGTTTGTGGAGAAGGAGAAGATGATGAAGGGGTTGGAGAGAAGTCGGGAGCAGAATGAGGTGCTTGAGCGGACTGTGAAGGAGCTAAGAGATGCGCTTCGAGTTGAACAGGAGAAAAATCAAAATGCTTTGAAGAAAGGTAAGAAGGGGAAGAAATTGAAAGTCACGGAGGTGCCATGTACCGTCTTAGACTGGACTTTGACGGAGGAGGCAGAGCAGACGGCTACAGGTGAGATGGGGCAGAAAGATGACCATGGAGCGGTATGTAAATCGTTTATAAAGGCAACAAGGGGAAGAAATTGAAAGCCACGAAGGTGCCATGTACCTTTTTAGACTGGGCTTTGATGGAGGAAGCAGAGCGAACGGCTACAGATGAGATGGGATCGAAGGGGCGGAAAGATAATCATGAAGTGGTATGTAAATCTTTTATAATGGCAACAAAGGAAGAAATTGAAAGTTGCGAAGGAGCTATGTACCTTTTTAGACCGGGCTTTGACGGAGGAGGCAGAGCGGACGGCTACAGATGAGATGGGCTCGAAGGAGCGGGAAGATAATCATGAAGTGGTATGTAAATCTTTTATAAAGGCAACAAGCAGAAGAAATTGAAAGTCATGAAGGTGCCATGTACCGTCTTAGACTGGGCATCGACGGAGGAGGCAGAGCTAGAGCTACCGGCTACAGTTGAGATAGGTTCGCAGGAGTGGGAAGATGATCAGCAAGTGGTATGTAAATCTTTTGCTCAATATCTAGAAAATGACGAGAAATCGGGAATTGGTCTTGCGCAGAACAAACTCGACGAATCGCGCAAAGAAGTGAAAGACGAGACGGTAGAAAACCAGAATGTTGCCACGGACAACACAATCGATTCATCCGAAGACTCTCAGGCTCGTAATCAAAGCTCACAATTGAGTGCTGATGATGTACAAGGATGGCTGGCTAGCCCTCGAGTCGTGCCTTTCTACCTTAAACGACAACTGTTGAAACAACTGTTGACAAAGGTGAGTGTATGGAACATGTTTGTAGTCGGTGGCCAAGATGAGTATCTATATTTTGTAGCAACTCGGGAATTCGAAGAATTGGGCCTTGTTATCATTGGAGTCCACTAAATGTCTGGTAATTAACTTCAAAACTCGGGCAGAAATTGGGTTTTTCACATTCAGTCACACACCTTCCAAGAAGAAAAAGCGCACTTTGAACCCCTGTGAGAGGTTTAGGAAATACGGCTTGGAATCCTGGTCAGGAGCAATGATTATCAGGAATGATGATGGGTGGTGTTATCTGGGTACTTACCAGACCAGAGGATACGATATTATCGAGGCAGAGGAATATATGAAACTTTCGGAAAAGGTATGTCATTGAATATGTACACTGGCATGATATATTTCTGCTGCTCGAGGCTGAACTGCTGGTTTACTGCAGACGAAAAAGTCTATTGTGGGTCAAGGACTGTACAAAGATGTTGAACCTAAAGAGATTGCAGAGAAGATTTCAGGAGGAAGCTTGGCTGTGGTGAAGATCATCTTTTACATGGTCGGATTTGATGAAGAGGTGCAGAAAAGGTTGCTCGAGACTGCAAAAGCTTCCGAAAATTGAATTGGCGACTGAAAATTGAATATCGATCCCTAGTACCTAGCTAGCGCAATATCAATTCCCTTGGTCCTTCGAGTAACGCCTAAGAGCCCTGAAGGGTTCATACAGTGGAAATGTTCAGAGCCAATTACATACCGCGTTCCGAGAAAGAGCTCTGAGAGATTGTTCCCTCGCCCATGCGTTTGACAACAATCTGATCATTGACTTGTCTCTACCAGGGGGTACATATGGGAGCTTCTGACTAGGCACCGTTTACGAGAGGATCGACAAAATATTGAATACACTGCGAGGAAACGTGTACAGTACCGATTGAATGATGGATCCCTTGACGGACACTGCAGCTGAACAGCATACTTGCACGAAGGATCCGAGAACGGAAACAAAATATTGGGCGTGGGAAAAACATTTCAGTGGTGGTCCGTGCGCACAACAGAATAATCAGGCCACAGCAACTTAAACCAGTACCACCACCACCACTACGGCGACAACGACGACAACGACGACGAAAGCATCAACACTTACGACGGCCACGATACATACTTAAATCCCTGATATTGGCGGCTTTGGTCTATCTGGATGGATCAACCGGATATCGAGTCTGCGCCTACGCCGGCGGTGAAGAATTTACGCTCGAAGTTTGAGCAGCTCGCTGTTCCTTCGTCCTCACCTGCACCTACACCCGTGTCTCCTGGAGGGAAAAGGCCACCACCGCCACCTCCTCCCGGAAGAGGGCCCTCGCCATCCCGTGGACCGTCTCCATCTCCGTCCACCTCGCCTTTACTGAGACCAAGCCCAGCACCGACTTTTAACAGCGGTTTGCAGCCAAGTCCTCTTATTTCCACCTCGAGCTTGCCTCATGAGCCAGATGATCATGAAGAGCCAGTCGAAGGTTTGCCGAGTGTCGCTGCTTTACGCAGCAAGTTTATGTGCGTGTTATTGCATGTTACTTGTTATGTACTACTCATAGTTCTCAAATCAGGAGCTCTCCCTTGAAAAGCGCTCCAGTGAAACCAACTGTACCGCCTCGCATTCCTAAAATTTCTCCAGAGCCTCTTATTCCGATCATTTCCTCTACTAGCCCAGATGAATCCCATTCTTCATCTTCAAGCTCTCTGTCCTTGTCCTTAGATGATCCATTTACCGACGATGCAACAGATAGCGCGACAGACCCTGATTCTTCGTCTACTACCGTTGCCCCTCCTTTGCCTGCGAGGAAGTCGTATCTTAGTCATGATACATCGGCTTCGTCTCCCCGTTTACCACCCCCTCGCCCACCTCCTAGACACCATCACCATGACCCTCTTCCCTCTGCCTCAACTTCAACTTCTAGCTTATCTACGGCCCCTCCTCCACTTCCTGTCCGTAGGTCGACGGTAGCACAGGTTGAGCATATATCTCCTTCTTCACCAGCTCCCAA
Source organism: Neonothopanus nambi (assembly GCA_003987895.1). Lineage (NCBI taxonomy): Eukaryota > Fungi > Basidiomycota > Agaricomycetes > Agaricales > Omphalotaceae > Neonothopanus > Neonothopanus nambi. The sequence goes on from RCHF01000650.1 coordinate 27,164, forward strand.
ACTTCCTACACGCTCCAACCTCCCACCACCACCTCCCCCGCCTCACGCATCTCATCCTAACGCTTCTCATCAAGCTCACATCGCTATGCACCATGCCCATTCAGCATCTGTTCTAGACAGCACTTCCATCGCTTCACCAACTATGACCACACCAACGACTGCCACCGCCGAACGCAAAGCTTTCAATAATCTTCTCCCGCCTCCTACCCGTACTATTCTCCCGGGAGACAAACTGCCTGCACTCGCCCGCCGTCTGCCGTCCGGCAACTCTGACTCGTCGGACGATTCAGGTGACGAGGACGAGGACGAGCCAGAAGCGGGGGCTGGAGCAGGACTGAGAGGCCCTTTAGCTGACCTCCTACCTGACTCCTCACGAAGCTCCCGTCGACCACCCTTCCTCTTTCCCAAGAATCCCGAGTGTGGGATCCGCGTTCCAGCGCATACAGGCTACCTCGCTGTGAGTGGCGGTGGGCGGTGGGTCGTTGTAGGGAATGGACACCACGTCCGGGTGTGGGACATGAGTTTCAGCGCGGAGATTCCTGTCAGGGACCTAGACACGCGTGAGGTTGGAGGTGGGAAGGAGGGGAAGGTGTGTGCAATCGAGTTCCGCAGTCGTGAAAGAGTTTGGGTTGGGTTGAAAGAAGGGGGCTTGTTTGAGGTTTATTTGGGCTCTGGTAAAGGTGGAAAAGGGAAAGGGCGAGTTGGGATAGTTTCTGGGAGGAAGATGGCGGCGCATTTACACCCTATTGCGTGGATTTTTAGTTGGGGAAGGAGGATGGTGACGGTCGATGAGAGCGGGAAAGTTTTGGTTTTCTCGCCTAAAGAGTCACTGCAAGGTTTCGATTTGGGAGAAGATGATGATGGGGAGGCGGAGGATTTGTTGAGCACAACGCCGAGAGTTGTGCGCGTGACAGATAAACTCGAGTTTGCGAGGATTGTTGGAGGAAAGCTTTGGACTGCTGCTCGGAGCGATCAGCATGGAGCTGGCACGCCCGCGAGGACGCCAATTATTAGGATCTATGATATTTTTAACAACGCGGTCAGTCCTACGGGAGCAGGGAGGAGTGTAATGCCAACCGAACATGTTGGACCTGTGACATCTGCGACAGAGTTACCCACTACACCTGGGTATGCGTACCTAGGGCATGAAGCGGGATACATCACTATCTGGTCACTGGAAGCTTCCTCCTCCGTGGATGACGCCCCTCGCTGCGTGGAAGTGATGAAAGTTTCTTCGAGCGATGTCGTGTCTCTGGAAGGCGTACATGATAGGCTTTGGGCTGGAGGCAGGAATGGGTTCATTACGGCCTATGATGTGAAGCCTCGTCCTTGGATTGTAACGAATTGCTGGTGTGCACATCCTCCTACGAGAGATAAAGCGAAAGATGGGGGAAGTGCCATGATGTTGTTGCCCGTTAATAGGATTATTGTGGATCGATGGGGGTTGGGGTCTTCCGCTTATGGGTTTGATGAGCACGGATATGGACAGGGTCAAGGTAGGCTGGCAGTCGTCAGCGTTGGGAGGAACGAGACTGTTGGGATTTGGGATGGGTTGTTGAGAGCTGATTGGGAAGATGGGGAAATCGAGAAACGGGAAGGAGAGTTCAGTGGGTTTAGGGATTTGAAGGTGTTGATTGTCAGCTGGAATTGTGATTCAGCTAGACCAGAGGCGTTGACTTCCGCTGGAGACCCCTATGAAGGGGGTGCGTCGGGGGCGAGCATGAGCTTCCTTAGTGACGCGTTGAGGAGCGTGGACAGTCCTGATGTGATTAGCTTTGGGCTACAGGAGGTGATTGACCTCGAGAGTAGGAAGATGGCGGCGAAGAATATGTTTTTGGGAAATAATCTGGCGTTGAATAAGAAGAAGGATGAGGCATACGGGTATGGGTATTATGGGTATGGTGGTTCAGGTGCTGGTCCTTCTTCGTCAAACGGTGTTGGTGCTATGAACAACGGCTCGACGATTCTTGGCCTTTCCGATAAAGTGACGGGAGCGTATAAGCGCTGGTTTGATCACCTTGTGCTGGCAGTTAGGCTTGCGATGCCACCCGATTGCCCGTATTCGGTCATTCATACGGAGAGTATGGTCGGACTGTTTACGTGTATCTTTGTGAAGAACTCGGAGAGGGCTGCGTTGAAGGATTTGGCGATTAACACGGTTAAGAGGGGAATGGGAGGAAGGTACGGGAATAAGGTAGGCCGAGTGTATGCGCGTTAATGCTTGCTAGTTAACGGGCTTTCTTTTTCCTTTTTTTCCCAGGGAGGTATTATCTCGCGTTTTGTTGTTGAAGATTCGTCCATTTGCTTTGTCAACTGTCATCTTGCTGCTGGACAGCACGCCGTGCGCACACGAAACCGGGACGTTGCTGCGATACTTGAGGAGAAGATGCTCTTCCCTTATACGCTTGAGCCCTTGGCTTTCGTCGGTGGTGGAGATGGGTCAATGGTTATGGATCATGAAATCATTTTTGTGCGTTGGGTTTATTATGTTCGATTACGTTGCTTATATCCTTGCACAGGTTAACGGAGACATGAACTACCGCATTGACCAACGTCGGGATGCCATCATCGCTGCCGTGCGCGCAGGGGAGCACGAGTCAATGCTCGCACATGACCAGCTCCTCAAAGAAATCAAATACAACCGTGGCTGCCGCTTCCGCTTCTTCTCTGAAGGTCACATCTCCTTCCCTCCGACGTACAAATACGACCGTCGGTCAGACGAATACGACACGTCGGAGAAACGGCGTGCGCCGGCGTGGTGTGACCGTGTCTTGTGGCGAGCTAGGGTGCCGGAGAGGGTGCAGTTGTTGAGCTATAGGAGGTATGAAGCGGATGTGTCGGATCATAGGCCTATTTCGGCCGCATTTGGGATGAGGGTTAAGAGGGTTAGGCATGAAGTTCGGCAGAAGGTTAAGGCGGAGGTGCAGGCTATTTGGATGGAGGAACAGGAGAGGAGGTTGGAGTTTATCAGGGAGTTTTATAATAACGCGGCGTATGCATTGGCTTAATGGACCCTTTTGAAGACCGTGTTGAAAGGACCAATTTTCTCTTTCTTAAGTTTAAGGATTTCTCTCCAATGATTTTTCTTTCTTCTCATTCTTTTTTCTTATGGACTTCGTTTTGTTATGTAGCCACTCGTATCTGTAGCCAGCACACTCATTATTAGATAGGGCATAATTTGTCGTAAAAGGAGAAGTATGTAGTAGAAATGTGATAATGTAATTTGTATAACGTCAACATCGATAAGCAGCTTTGATCTTTAATCTCGTTCCACCATCATCTGAGGTAGCTCTCACTATAGGTATTTCGTACCCTTGCTTCAGAGTAAATATCTACATTGATGTTTATTGAATTCTTGCTTATAGCATGAATACATCCGAAGAAGTTACCATCTTGAAAGGTTAGTTCAATTGTTGGCCAATTTCATCCTCGACTGCCTATAAGGGCAAAAACGAAATCAGATGCGATCAAGGAATACGGAACCGTGAACTCTGACGGGAAGCATAGCGTCGCGTACGGCGTACTATTTGACAAAACGGCGAATACATGTGAGGACTAGTAACCGTTCTCGTGCTTTTGCCTCTTATAACTCCGGGTTCGCATTGTTACAGTGGAAGCACTGAACGGAACTCTACGTGCGGCAAAAAGACAGAAAAAGGTAGGTGTACCGTGCGTCTCCTTGTGGGATATGCGCTTCCTTCGCAACGAGATTTCTTTCGTTAACAGCGGGACCCCAGGCTGATTCGATGATACCTTTCAGGTTGCTTTCGACGCGGAGCTATTGATGATGCCGAAAGATAAGGACGTGCAAGTGGTCCTGCTTGAGGAATAACGAAGAAACGTCCAGCGGATTGAATGTAACAGACAAGATGTTTGAGATTAATTCCGGGATATTCAGATTGTAATATTTTTGATTAGTTTGACTGTTGTAACACGTCCCAAGGTTTAATTTTCGAAGTTGTTCACGGGTAACTCACCGATTCCTGTATTTTCATTTATTAAAGGGTATGTATCGGTGACTTTCAGTCGCACTCTAGGCAACCCTCTTCCAAGGTTTCAGTGCCATAAGTAATGAATACCTGTGCAATTCTATTCCATCAAAAGCATGTTACAAAAGGTCGTGAAATCATTATTCAGTCCACTGAGAGCCAGTGCAACACGTTTCTCGACTACCCGATTAGGCGGACTCTTCTACACATGAAATTCGGCGATCTATTGAGCGCTTCGATGTACTGGAGGGAAACTCACTGTAGTCGTAAACAAACTTCGCTTTCACCTCTTCTCCCTTAGCTCCAATGAAGTGGATGTGTCGGACGTAACGTCTTTCACCCTTGACTTCTTCAACTCCCCAGACCTGTCAACAATCAAACAAGTGAGCCTCGCCTCGCCTCGACACCCAACTGGCACATACGTGATGCACGACCCAAGCATCATCATCCTTCTTACTGGTCATCTTCACATGCACGAACCCATGCTCAGCCGAGTCGCTCGTCCACCCTTCTCTCACGAACACATCCATATCCTGCATCTGATCCAGTTTAACTCTCCTCGCCTGTGTAACCACAGCCCCAAACAACCTGCTATCCTTGTGCTGTTCGGACCAATCCAGGATCTGAATCCTCTCCGCCTCTCCTGCATGATCATCATCTTTGATGATCGAATGCTGGATATCAATGCATTCCACCCCGGCCTCGTTCTTGGCGTGCTTGATGGTCAAGACGGGTGTACTTAGGGCGGAGATAGCTTTGCGCTTGATGAACCCGACGCCTTGAAGCTCGAGAATTTTGTCGGAGGCGGATGAGTCGCTGAGTTCCTTGTTCTGTGGAATGTGTTAGGAACAGTGAGCAGAGGTTTGTGTAAAGCGTTAGCTGCTCACCATTGCGAACTTTCCACTCATGTCGAGGGTAGTGAAGCCAGCTGGGACTGCCATTTCTTCGAGTTAGAGGTTAGAGGCTGAATAAAGCTTGAAAGACAGGTAGAAAGGTGTATGAGTTTGAGTTCGATTGTTGATGTTCAATGGCTCCAAATCCTTCTGCATTTTATACGTGAAGCACTTCCAAAGGTCCAAGACAGCCGACAGAATGTCCTAAGGTACCGAACCGCCCACGTCGATGTAATTCCACCGGGTTTCGACAGTATAGCATTCATGAGTCCGCCAAGCACCGTCGGATGACTAGAAAGTCAAAGTTCAATGAAGGAAGGTAATAATACGGATGATTCGGAATAATTACTGAGTCCGTCGCAGCCCCGTCGGATATCTTCTGAGTGTGCGAGTCCGAGCCCGTAGGCGAGCTGGAAGCCGCTACAGAGGCGATGGTTGACACCCTTCTGAATACATATGCACTGCGCTTCAAGCTTCCTGATCTACGGTCACAAATCATTCTGATTTCAGGAATATTTGCGACGCCCAGACCTTGAGCAAATTTAACCAAAGTTTAACCGTTTGGCAACGTGCCAGTGAGCTTTGTCAATTTTTAGCTTCAAGCTTTGTTAGTTCAGGAGCAAGCACGTACCTCTCTTGCAGTCTTGGTACTGGCTTGGTGGTAAAGCATCGGCTTGTTCAACTTCAAGGAGCGGAAAAACGGAGGTGGCCTTAGGTCTAGACCTAATCACGTGGCACATGGTTAAGTAATCAATTTAAAGAGGAGTTCGTCTGAGTTTTCAGATGTTCTCGAAGAATCAAGATCGCCAAAACTGATTGTGATCTTCTCTAACCCCTTCTTACTCGAGCAGCTGCTTCGAAAATTTAGTGCCACGGATCTTTACATCTCCATATCCTTTGAAAAGAGGTAGTGACTTCAAGGTCAAGGCTACAAATTCATAGCTTCCTCTATCGGATTTCAATCCACTTCGCACCACGGTCGGCCATGTTCCAGATCAGGAATCAGATACATATATCAGCCATGCAACTTAGCTGAGATATTCAAGTACAAGCGCGTACAGAAAAGAAGCACCTCTATCTATCCTACTGGGCAATCATCCAACATCTTCAATAATTCTGGCGTATTCGTTCCGACACCTTCCACGTTTGCTCCATGTCGGAGCCGAAGACAAGTGCATGCAGCAACCTTCGTTCCAATCACGTCAAAACCAAAATAGATAAATTTCAGGACGTCATCAGGCGGGCAACCTAATTCTCTGGGTGAATGTGTGAAATTCTTTGGAAAAACATTTCATCGCTGAGTGCCTTACCTCAAGTTGAGATCGTCGGTAGTGCTGGCAGGTGCTGGCTCTTCGTCTTTCATCGTCACAGCTGCGATCGCTTTTTGACTGTTTATAAATTGCTTGTGTTTACTATTAGCTTTGTCGTGAAGGTAAACATTTTCAAATGATTGAACTTTTCGCGATTTTTGCTCATCCACATGTTACTCAGATCGTAGGAAAAATAGGATGAATGGCCCCACGTATGGTGTTGGCCTTCCTTCCTCTGTCAACTCTCAGGATTATGCTGCTCTCGTTTCTAATAACATCACAAATACCAAACCTACAATGGCAACGCCTCTCCCAACACGTCATTACTTTCCGCCATCCCTTCTTTCCTCGCCCACTAGTACCATCGACCAGAATCCCTCTTCTTCTCCTACGACGGTGGTCGCACATCCTCAACTCGTCTCTGATTGTCCCTCATGTGCCTCCCTCCATAACGCGTACAAATTGCTCAGAAAAGAGCGTGACCTTCTCTCCTCTTCAATGCGTATAGTCCAAGATCAATTGCGGACGAGCGAGGCGTTGAGGAAGACCCTACACTCAGAATTGACTCTAGCTCGTTCTCACCTCGCGTGCACAGAGAAAAGGGGTTGGAAAGGAGGAGTGGACGAAAGCGCGAAGCAGTACGAATTCGAACAAGAAACGCGGTGGCGCGAAACCCGTGAACGCTGGTACAACGATGATGGCACGATGGTGCTGCATCCCGACTCTTACACTTCAGAGACACATAATCCTCAATCGGGCCATATGAATGTACCTGCTCCAGCTCCGACTAATTCGGTGTCTCTGGATCCTAGAACGAAAGGGTTTCCTGTGGATGACACTCGCAGCATGCACGACGGCGACGAGGGGATGGAACTTCAGTACCCGGCGCGTTCGTATCCACCATCGTGTAGGGGTGGAGTACCAATTCAGCAAGGTATGCCCTAGAGTCCGGTGTCCTGCACTCTTTAGCATAGTAATTCAACTCCTCATACAGATCCTTACACGTATCGCACTTCGCAAACTTGCTCTTCTTCCGAAAATACCCACGCAGCGGCTGACGGGGCTTATTGGCCTCATAATCATTCGACACAATCCAATGAACAAATCTCGCATCGCTACAGCTATAGAGAAGACCCTCCGTATTATCGACAGCAACAATCGAAAAATTTTCCTTCCGTGTCCTCCACATATGAACCCTCCGTACATGATCATCAGAATTTGCAACTTATTTCTCGCACGAAACACTTGAATAGCACTGGCAGGTCGCCGACTCGGATGTATCACGATGATTCTCACAATGGCATTTCTGTCACTAATGGCCATTCCTCCTCTATTGCCCACCATAACTCCGATACGGTTATGACTTCTTCCACTCCGCCCCTCAACTCTGAAAGCAATTTTACCCCAACTGCACCGTCTGCACCTGTGATTCATAGTACCCGTCCCCGTCTACTTTCTGTCTATGCTACGCCAACATCGGCATCTTCCTACGTTTCCCGTTCCCCTGCCCCTACTTCCGTCACTACTTCCCATACAATGCCTCCAGTATACCCGCAGGTGGAAGCAAATGGATATCACACACGCCTTATATCTGCTGCCCCGGCTCTTACCTCCTCTCCAAAAGTCAAACCAGAATCAGGATCTCAATCACCCGCCTTGAGTAGTACAGTACCAGCTACGGTTTCACCTCAAACTCACAAGCAAATAGAACTCTTACCCGCTACGACACGATCCACACGGAAACGCAAACGGACGCTTTCTCTCGACGTAGGGCCAGAGGCAGGTCCTCCGATTTTGCTCCCGAAGAGAAGTGCTTCTAGTAGTATTAGTAGACAGAAGAGGACTGCTACGAAGGGTTCTGCATCCTCGAGCTCTAGGTCAAGGGGTCGAGCTAGAGCGACGAAGCCACTTGATCCTACGAAGATGGATAAGGAGACGGGGCGTCCGCCTGGGTGGTATGAGTATATGGAGGAATATTCGAGACGAATAGCTGCCAGTGAGGCTGGTAAGAACGATACGGAGCGTTCAGAGCCGGTGGATGGAATGGACAATGCCGAGACGCATGCAAGTGCTAGCAGAACCAAGGATTGATGAAAGTGAATACGATATAGAAAGCATTCATCGCTAGTTTTATGCAGAATACATATCATACATAGACAGATAGACCGTGACATCCCAATAGAGGAGTCAACGTCGTTCAATTACCCTCCGATCTGTCTTGTTTTCCGTTCCGAGTAGGTAGACAGGTGAATCTTCACCAAATTCCTGATCGCTGTCTAATCCTATACATCTATATAGACGATCATTGGAAGATGCTGGGGGTGCATTGACGTTTTATCTCCCGGCCATCATTGATGATGATGAGTAGACAGACAGGGAGTGGATCCTTTGGGATTATACTGATATCGGAGGTGAATAATACCCCTCATTGCTTGCTCAGCGTGTATTCTTGTGAAATGCTTCGTTTCGCAATTTCAAGAATAAAATTAGACATGGTAAGGTACAGCGACGATTACGAAACTACGAAAAATGAGGCCAGTACTGCGACCACGATGGCAACTTGAATGCATCCTGCGGAAGTGCAAACAGCTGCCTGAAACTCTCTGCAACCAAATACACGCTGGAGCTTATATATATCAAAGCAGACAACACCACAAACAACGTTTCGCCCTCCCTATCTCCCGGCGCTCTTCCTCCTTCAGGCCTAATGAACCTCATAATAGTGAAAATAAGAAAAAATAGGCCTCCCATGGTTGCTCCCAGGAGAGTCAAAGTAAGAGTCGCAACACGCCAAATGATAGATTCCGTCTTAGTAGCGAATGCTGCTGTCCAACCAAGAAAATGAGGGATACCATATACAGCGGTAAGGACCGCTGCTGAGCCAGTCGCTCGAAGGACTGCTACAAGTCCAGGAGCTTTACTATCCGTCGCTGACTGTAGTTCTGAGTGTCGCGTTACGAATGGCGGGTGTGAGTTGGGTGGAGTAATGTTAGGATCTAGAGATGAATGTTGTTTTAACGCTTCAGAAGCGAGCCGCCAGCGGGTGATATCACTTCGGTAGAGTAGGACGGGTTGACCGCGTGTTCGTGGATGCGTATACCATGGTCGAGCATCAAGCTCGAACGTGAGCCATAGAATAACTGAGGAAAGTAGACGTCCCCAGATATGCTTCCGAGAAAAAGGCCTCCAGCCCTCCAGATCCCGGGGAGTGAAGCCTGTGTCCCCTAAATACTGCCCAGGGCTAATATCAACAGTTTCCACGGTTTTCGGCGTATCAGCGCTTGGTCCCATGCCGGTAATAGACTCCCCCTCCTCAACAGGAACTCGGAAGACATTGGGTGTGATGGGGGGATCGGACTGTGGGAATGAGATGGCTTCAGCTTCTGAGATCCAGGGTATGCATATGAGCCCCGCGAGAAAGTACTTTCGCGTATTACTAGTCATATACATGATCGCCGCCAGCTTCCTTGCTTTTTCTCCTCTAATCACAGTTGGTTCCCCTATATCCAGGGGCTTACCCCACCACAACGCGCACGTAAGAAGCATACACAGACAATGTGCTAGCGTCGATACCTCCAAAAGGCTTATCGCCAGCCCTTGGATAATACGCAAAGCGACGTTAACAGAAAAATAAAACATCTGCCAAGCGAGAAGAAACTTTGCGAATCCACCGGCTTTGCTGCGATCGCGGATGCTATCTTCTGAGATGTCGGGGATGAGGTCGGGAGCGTGCTCCATCATTAGTTCGAGTCCGAAGGGAGTAATGACCAGTCGAGTCGATCGACCCGGGAGAAAAGACTCTTCAGGGGAGTGATCAAAGACAAATCCACCCATTGTAGCGTAAAAACCGTGAGCAAGCGTCCACGGACACCTGGTCCCTTCAAGTTGAGTCGAGTCTGACTCGGAATTGCGTTGCGATTCTTCCGTATTTTCCTTTCGGATTGTTTGAAGAAATCCATCTTCTAAAGTCGAATAGTCAGAGCTCTGCATTCGTACGTCTAAATCAGGTGCTACTAATTAGAGAAGCCATTAAAAATACCTTTTTGTAGAGCAATCGCTCAAGCTGAACTTCAAACTTCGCAAATTTTATGAATGCTCGGTCGGACCAGCTTCTCTTCGGATTAACAGTACGACGAAGGCACCTTTCTGCCTGCGTGATCAGGCGATTCGCTGTATATCGCTGATTGAAGGCTATGAAGAGCAGAAGCTCTGGTGCCAAAAGACCCACGACGAGCCAGCCTATCTTTTTAAGCAAGGACCTCGTCCAGTGAGTTTTGTGCTCCGGAATGTCAATGTGCACTGCGCTCCATACGCAGATACCAAGAGTTGACAAGCAAGTTGAGAGAATGTTGAAGGAACCTCGGAAGTCGGGAGAGCTTTTCCAAGTAATATGTTGAATGGATGTAGTATTGGTAGAATTGTTCATTCTGAGTGAGTCTGTAGGAAGCTATGGAGGTTCTAGGCTCGTCTGAGGGCAGAAATACGGTTGTGAGGGTCGGATATTGCATATTTTCTAGAACGACATCTGGCAGACATGAGGCGAACTGCAGCGCTGCACAAGTGAAACGACTGTCAGTTGGAATTTTCGTGGAGTTTGAAGTAGTCAGAAGGTGTTGGTTTCAATCTCGATCCTCAATATGTTCCGACAACTTCATGTCTTCGCATTCTTGTGCGAATACGATAAGAACCCTGTGGGAAGACTTTGGGAAGACTTGGAAATTTGCAGCATGGAAAGCACATTATTTTACCTATATCTCTACCTCTACCAAACGCATTCAGGGTTCTAGTGACACTTAGAATGCAGCAGCTTCCAGTACGATCGATCACAATTCCCTGAGTACGGAGAGAAACGAAGAATTCGATCTTATATATATATGAGACAAGACCACTGATTTCTTTTTGGGGGACCTCATTTTGTGGCCTCCCGATTTGATCGCGTTCTGTGTCAGGTGAATCTTTAACAGATACCTGGCAGAAGCAAGTACGGGGTCTTCTTCTTGTAGTCTACCCAGGCGTCACCGTACTGCATAGAGCAATTCAGTCGTACACCGATGCAAGGCGTGAAATATCCGATATTACTCACCTTTCGTGTGCAGTACACATCCATCTCCGGAATACCTCTCCGCACAAAGTCATATCCTAGCCACACAGCTACAAACGCTCCCCAAGCCCAACCAGCAGATGCCAAGGCGAACCCAGCTCTCCACATCGTATATCCTCCGTAATTGATATGTCTAGAAAGACCAAACAATCCCCCAGTAAACAGCTTCCCTTTATTCTTCGGGTCAGCTTTGAATTTCTTTCTCTGAACCTCTGAGACCCATTCCAAGAACATTCCCACGGCGAACAAACCAGTACCGACCACTAAGGGTGTCGTAAGCACCGATTCCTCCGCTGGGGAGCTCACAGCGGACGTGGCGGAGCAATTGAAAAGAAGAGTATTTAGTGTGTTGTACACGGCGTGCACGACGCCTACAAGAACCGATCCGACCGGGGTGATAGTCTCGTGGGATATCATAAGCACCCACAAGTTGTGTTTCAGGACTGAACCGACAGCCATCGAGAAGAGAATGGTACGATAAGGTGAAAGACCAATGCTGGTACCACCGAGAATGAGTGGTGAGCCAGGGGTACGAACGACACCATGGAGTGCCTCAATGATGGATCCCCCCATCATACCAGCAAGGATTCCGTACTGTAGGGGCAGGTCAAGGCCTCGGAGAAGAACGAAGAGAGCTCTTGAGATAGGGCTAGGTTCGTTGTGGCCCCGTTTAATGATGAGATCGTTGGGTTCTTTGTGAGTACTGGACGTCGGCATCGTGGTCTGAGTGAATGTCTACTATAGACTAGCCAAGTTAGCCAACTTGCAAGAAGTAACTTATATAGATATCAGACCTAGATCAGTACCAATACCACTGCATGTCGCCGGGAGGACACGTCATTGTGCATCGGTGTACTTTGGCCGATAAGTTCAATAGAGATAGCCATCTCAACTAGTCCTCACAAAGTCTCAGACTTTACTGAACGGACATACTTCAAGATGGTTTGAAAGTCGAGGGCAGAGAGGGGCAGAGGTACCGCTACCGTGACTTGGAGTCCGTAGCCACGTGGCAACAAGGTCACGTGGTCATCCACACCTGAATTTTGAAACCTCCGCACACCTCTGGACCTCCGAACGACGAACTGCTGTGTTGGACTGCATCGGCTCGCCAGGCTACGCGACTCTCCGCACACCCTCTACAGGTCCTGGTATCACTTTTACAGACGATTATATGTCACTTGAAGGTTGAACCTTAAGCTTGACAAGCTTAGATCCAGCCAGGCGGAAGCCAGAACTACTAGTTTCACTACCGTGCTTCCAAGCTAAGATGCGGATATTTGCATCGGAGTACGTTTCTCAAAAAACTGGTTACGAGTCGCCTGATGACATATTCCAATATGGATACTATTCAAACGGTGGAAATGATTACGATCCAAAGCGCAGCCACCGTTTCCGCATCAGTATGGGTTGAAGCGCTCAGGGACATAAAGTAACAAACACCTCGCATCAGAAATGCTAGCGACAGGTCGCTTTCTTGGTCTAGTGACCATGAGGGCCATTACTATTCAGCCGTTAAGCAAAACAAATACGAAGTAGTAGCTGGTGGGGGCGGTAAATCTGAGTGATGAACAGGAGATTCGCTGGCAAGAGGGCCTATAATACACACGCTGCGCGAGCGTGCTGGTATATGGCATCTGTTCCTTCGTTCATATAGTCCAGGGAGACTTGAAAATTGCGGTTGAAATGTGCGCTAATTTAAGCGCTCGAGGACAACGGTGTGTCAGTGACGAGCCGCCAGTAGAGTCAAATGACTCTGTAGGAGCAGATCGAAATCGACAGAATTAGCGGATACTGGAGCCAGTAGATCGAAGTACGCGGCAGGAGGCGGCAGAAATCGGAGTGCGCTAGCGGAAAACCGATCCCCACGGGACACGAGTTTCATTCGACCTTTAGATTTCATTGTCAGCTATAGAAAGAAGACGAAATTGGAGAGAACATCATACTAAGAATAGGGAAGATCAATCCATAATCGTATCTCCCAACCTGAAATACAAAGGCGAATGCTCTAGAGCCCGTAGACGCCCCCAAAAACCAATCGAAATAAAGCGCTGGGATCGTCTATCCTCGTCGAATACCCGCTAGTAGGCGCGTATCCAAGTGCGTGCGGTAGAAAGGTGCCGGTGAAGGGCGGAGGTGATAGACGACTCGGACCGTTCCAGCCTCGGCCTCGTGGAAAACGCGTGTTCTCCAGCTGTCTCCCTTGAGGTCGCGATCAACATCTCCGCGCTCATTTCGAGCTCGAATAATAATATCGTCGCCCCACGTCTACGTATCACCCACTTTACATGGACAACCACAACCACAACTGCATCTACCTCGCAAACACTCCAACCCATCATGACCCTCCCGCTGAGGTCCCCAATCCATTATCTCATCCTTCGCGAAGACACCTGGTTGACAGCGTCAGCTGTTGTCTTTGCTCTAGTCGCATACAACACCAATCACGACACAGACCAGTATAGCATACGCCGACTATGCTGGAAAACCGCCCAGCAGCTGAAGCACCGTCTACGTCAATGGTACCCAACCTTTCTGCCGATCTTCTCGAACGCACAGAGACTACTGAAGCTCATCTACCGGTGGCCCTGGCACTTGAAGATACCGTGGAGTGGTTGGCGGAACTACGACACGTATCCAAAAGGAAGCAAAACAACAGTATTGGCTCTCGGCACGAGTGCACCGTAGACATTTGCAGAGCTCTGACGCACGCTTCTGCACCAGTTCGTCGAGCCCAGCATCGAGAATGTCGAAAGAAGATAGCTACTTCAATGAGTCCTCACAAAGTGTCAAACTTTACTGAATGGACATACTCCAAAATGGTTTGAAAGTCGAGGGCAAAGGACCAAGGTGCACTTAGGTCCGAGATAAGAAATGAGTAGAGCGAATGACTTATCAGAGGATAAGATTGCGGCGTGGCAGTGTCCGATGCGCGTGCTAAATTTGTGACCTCACCAAATCTAGCACACGCGTCTTTTGCTTCCGCTCACCACTGCCTCGTCGCGCGTATTCTCCTCGTCTTTTGCGTCGCCCACCCGCCTCCCCTCTCAGCATTGGTGTCCCAGGCCCTCTAGACATTCTCCTCCTTCACCTGGCACCCAGAGGCTCAAGTCTCGGCCTCCAGCTGTATCCGAAAGCCAAATGCCACCTCAGTCGCGTTCTGAGCTAGCCTGAGGGTACACGTAAGAAAGAGCGGCCTTGCTGTACGGTACTACCTTTCGAATGGCCGCTCCAACTGTCCGCACACCCTCTAGGTAAGTACAGGCTCTAGTATTAACTTGGCAGACGACTACATGACACTTCATCAGTCACGGTGCTCAAGAACGTAAAGTATCAAACACTCCTCGCATCCGAAATGCTAGCGACAGATCGCCTTCTTGATCTATAGTACTCAGTAGCAATGAGTGCTATCACCATTCACCTGTAAAGCAAACTTGAAGCAGATACGAAGCGGTAGCTGGTAGGGGCAGCAAAGCTAAGTGATTACTAGAAGATTCGCAGGCACAAGGGCCTATATGGAAGCCGCTTGCGCAGCGGAGTTGCTCGCTTCGCACCCCGAATAGCGGAGGACAAGGTAAATATTAGTAAGCTTTTGGGCGTGGGAAAGACCGTGCTAATTTATAGTATAGGAGATTCATATAGCTTCACCCATCCTCAACGGGTCTGGGGTTGCGATTGGTGCCGCGTCGACCTGCCCCAGGAGCGGCGTTTCTGTCTAGGGACCGTGCCGTAATACACTTTCTTCCTTCCTTCCTTCCTTCCTCGCGGAAAACGCGTGTTCACTGTTCCGTCGACGCGATCAAGCCCTTTTTGAGTCACCTTCTGTGCCTTGCTCACGTTGTGCTGCCCTTTGTCTTCCAGATCTCGTTTGAAGTGTAAATACTTGTGCAATGGCTTTACGAGTCCAATCCAAAAGACCCCCCAACCACTCCCCCAACCCTAACTCCCATGTTGGCGCTTACTTTTTTTTTTGAATACGTACTTCCTGCCCAGTGCCAAGACGAGGCAAAAAACCTAGCTAATACGGGCTTCTGGCGGGGTCTGGCGGGGTTCGAAAAAAGAAAACTAAAAGAAAACTAGGAAGAAGGCCCGATGACCAGCATCTTCGCTCAACCAACCGTCCAACTGTCACCGCAGACTATAGTGCGTAGTGCGGTCCTGTCTCTGTCGTTCATTCTCAGAATCTCACCTACGACGTGCTATCGCCGCTGCCCTACTCTTCTCATTATACTTATATCGCGCTCACAAAATCCGCCTCTGCGTCTCCAGCGCATCTGATGGAATCTTTTCTCAACAACTTGAACTTTCTTTCATTCGCCACGAATGACACGTCTAACAGCTTCCGCTTCGTACAACTACTTGAAATTTTTGTAGCTGTTCTTCTGCTTTACAAGATATTCAGCAGACCCAAGGGACCTATGCCTCCAGGACCCAGTGGTCTACCTCTCCTCGGAAACATATTCCAGCTACCCCAGTTTCAATGGTTGAGGTTCACCGAATGGAAGGAGCAGTACGGTCAGCCCTATTTGTCAAATAACTCTTTGTGCACTTCCCGCAGATTTATCCCGCCTCTCAGGTCCCATATTCTCGTTGAACCTTGCCGGAACTCCCGTGATCGTACTCAATACTCATGAAGTCGTTACGGACCTTCTTGGTATGTTGACTCTTCTCTTGAATGGGAGTGATGATTAAGGATCCAATCTCTCTCTATCAACTATCAGAGAAACGCTCAGAAATCTACAGTGACCGTCCTCAGTACATCATGGCACATGAAATCCTGTGTGGAGGGATATTCCTTCCATTGGCTGGCTATGGCACATTGTGCGTCCCCTTGCTTCCGAGTCTTATGTCTTACCACATCCCTTTGGCTGCCCGCTGACCTCATTATGGATCAGATGGCGCAAACTACGTCGTGCAGGCCAAGAAGGTCTGAATAGTCGTGCATCGGGACGGTTCCAGCCTCTGCAGCAGGACCAAGCACGAGTCTTCACACACCAAATGATCACGAATCCACGAGACTGGGATGGCCACGTGCACAGGTAAGCTTTAAAACAGCTTCCTTTTCTCCACTTCTGTTTGTTCCTACCTGGTAGGTAGGTAGATAGGTATATTGACCTGGAATGTTGACATCGACTTCCTCTCCTAACTCCGCGGATGTTTCCTTCATACTCTCTCTGAACCTCGTCTCCTCCTGTAGATTCAGTGCGTCGAGCATTCTGTGTGCCGTATACGGCTGGAGCCCAACCGAGAAATCCGCCGACCCTCTCATCACGCGTATTCATGACCTGAACCGACGAATCACCCTTTGTGCACTCCCAGGAGCTTCCCTCGTGGACATATTCCCTGCGATGCTGCATCTACCGGATTGGATGGCGAAATGGAAAATCAAGGGCTTGGAATGGCATCGGAAGGACACCCAGATGTTTGAAGACCTCATGGGTAAGTTAGTTTAATTCATATCCTACTTTCGTTTTTTAGTTTCTGACTTTCGGCTTATGAATGCTTTTATCATTTTATTATACCAGATGGTGTCAAGACCTCAATGGTAAATTATTACATTTGCATTGAATCAAAACAATCTATGCTCACTCCGTTTGTATCTGTGATAGAGTACAGACGATCACAAACCCAGTTATACTGCTTCCCTGCTAGATCAACAGACCAAGCTCGGTCTGTCTTCTAAAGAAACAGCCTGGTTAGCGGGCACGATGATGTACGTCCATCTCTACTATCTCCGAAGTCCTATTTTTCATGATCATTTGATTCACAGTTTAGCCGGGACCGACAGTGTATGTCTTTAATTCCTCCTTCCAACTTCGAAATCGAGACTCACCTGAACCACCTGCAGACTGCAGCTACTCTCTCCGTGTTCATGCTCGCCATGACGCTGTATCCGGATGCTATGCGGAAGGCTCAACAAGAGATTGACAGGGTCATTGGTCGGGGTCGTATGCCGACTTTCACTGACCGACCGCATTTGCCTTATATCCAAGCGATGGTGAAGGAAGTGTTGCGGTGGCGTCCTATTGCTCCTATGGGTAGGTTCTCTGACAGATTATTCTGTTCATGGGCTTGATGTACATCTGCTATAGGACTACCCCATCGAACATCTGAGGTGCATACGATGTTTTGTTCATCCTGTATTTCTAGTTGGGCCAAGCTGATGGTTGTATTCATTCAGGACGATTGGTACAATGGCTACTTCATCCCGAAAGGTACAGTGGTAATCGCAAATACCTGGTATGTCATCTGTGTCTAGTCGTTCTACAGCCTGTCTCATTCGTTCTCATTCCAGGGCCATTAACCGGTAATTCAGATGGATGCGTCAAAGCTCGATATCTTACAGGCGCTGATTCCCCCCTTTCTTACCCTTTCCTTTAGAGATCCGCGCTATTTCCCTGATTACGATGAATTCAGACCGGAACGTTTCCTCGACAAGGAGAACGGAGAAATCGACATCCCGGGTACGCATGGGCATGGGCACGTCACGTTCGGTTATGGCAGACGGTGAGAACTTCACACTTGAAAACCTTGCCAAACTAAGCTGATCAAATCTATGTATTCACCTAAATGTCTGTCTCTATTCCAGTATGTGTATTGGAGTACATGTGGCGAACCAAGCTCTCTTCATCGCCATGACTACCCTTTTATGGGGAGCAGACATCAATCCGATCAGAGACGACAAGGGGCAGCCAATTCTCCCTTCTAGAAACGATTGCGTTGACGAAGGTCTAGTAGTGTAAGTCCTTCGTGCTCATCATCTTTGAACGGATAGATCAAATGTCTGACGGGATTGCGTTAGGAGACCGGTGGCTTTCCCCTGTAGCGTGACGCCTAGGTCACCAGATGTAATGGCCATGCTCAGTGCACAAGCGTAGTTGCAGTCAAACCCTCTTGATTCGTGGTGACGAATTAGTCGTCGGGATTCGCAGAAGTCTATCTGAGGTTGCTTCGTAGATCCTGGGACCTGGATAAGCACTACTTGCGATTCGGCGTCCAGCTCTTGGACCCAAGCCGGTCAATATACCTACCTACCTACCTACCAGGAATATTTGAAATAGAGTGGCCTTTTTCTTGAAGATTGCATGAAAATTTGGATTGAGACACGATTGTGGGACATGAGTACTGAGTACGAGTGCATTGGGCCAGGGGTGCAAAATATCTGTTTGACTTTTGAGATAAGGATGAGGTAAGTGACGCGACTACATTTCGTACGACACGGCAAAACTGACGAGTGCTGGGCGTTGATCATGCAGATGATGGATAGATTAAGTGTCTGACGGCTATTTTGCGTGTCACAGGCCTATGATACAGCTTGCAGCGCATAACTTTTGCAAGCCCCCTGAGGCGTGTGTTGCGATGGATGCACCATTCACGCCTAAGAATGTGGATTCAGGAGGTAGTATTTTATGCTCACGTGTCCTACCGGCTGGACTTAGCAACAGCGTTCAAAGTTTAGCCCCGGAAAAGGCGTAAGGCTCGACGCTACTTTTCATTGATCTATGGTATACTGGATGGAGCATATACATCGAGATATATAAAGAGCACACGATGTAGAGAAGTAGACTAAGCTACTCGGAAAAAGATGAAGGGTAGTTAGTTAGAATGAAAGAGACGTAGCCGTTGAAGAAGGAACTGTAACGTTAGGAATAGATAAAATGGCGCGCAGCAGGAAATGGATTGATCTAGACTACGTGTAGTCAGCAATACAAATTTGTGACGAATTACTTAGCTTTTCTCAATCTTGAGGCCTCTGAGGCTCTATCTCTCTTTGTTCTCAAAGGCTTGGGGCCCTCTGGCTCGATGTATGGATGAAAGTTGGGGTCAAGAAAGACAAGCTTCCCCCGAATTCGGTTCTCGTTTTTAATATTTATAGTACAAGTTGACAGTCAACAGCCGTGAGAAAATGAGTGAAAACGGTAGGTATACCGTATACGATCATAGTCCATGCGGGGTATTCCCAAAAAGGTGCGTTCCCTCGTCTTCGTCGCGCCTTCACCGGCTACTCATCTAGCGATATCCCTAGCGCGTCAGCTAGGAGGTGACCAAGCTCCTGTCCCGCTTGCCCAGGGCGGTGCGAGCTGCTAGTTCGACGAGGCGGATGTCGACGAGATTCAGACTCGGTTCGGCGTAGGTAAGAGAACGAGAAGGCGGGGCGGAATTTATGGAAGCTTCAAGATATCGACTCTGTACAACAATTGAAATATGTGAGCATTTTGCAAGAGTAATCAGAAACACGTATGAATTATAGTTCGAGCATGAAATGGTATGGAAGGGGGTAGTCGACCTGTAGGTCAGTCATCCCTTCTACAACAACCTGGTCCATTGTTCGAACTTCATTTAAATTTACCTGCGAACTTTCTCCCCAGGGCAAGTATGGCGTTTCATGGTTGCTTCACTGGAAAAACACTTCAAGCAAGTTTTACAGTTCCACTCGCTGGTGATGCAGTGCTTTGCTAATTCATGCCTTGTATAGTTTTCGTCGGGAACAACCGAGGTAATTTTTTCAAAAGCTACTCACCTCAAGCGATCGTGCTGCCTCGAGAATGAAGCTCCACAGCTTGCTACGGAACACCGAAACGGATGGGAATCCTTCGGTTCATGAGTCATTTCATGGACTTTGCGCGTATATTCCCTCACAAATCGTCTTCCGCACCCAGGGAATTGACACGGGAACTGGCGAGCTTCATCAACGACTTCGTTTTTGGAAGATGTCGTAGATGAAGGCTCTCCCATAGGCTCCGAATCTAGAGGACTTGATAGAGGGGATGTCACTTCCATTTGTTGGACCGCTGTATCATCACCAAAAAGAGATGACATTGAGCCAGGGCTCGATGGCACCAACAACTCATTGTCAAAAGTTCCTAAAAGGTCCCACTCCATGGTTCTATTTCCATGGTAAAGACCATCTGAATTCGTTCAGTGAATTTCCTGATGAGCAGGAGGTGTGGGAACTTGGAAGGGCTTTACCTATTGAGGTTGAAGCGGGGGACGTTATCTCCGGCGAATCTAGTTGCATGTATGATTCAAAATGTGAGTTGATAGCGGCACCGTTACTGGATATAGCAACTCCGATTTCAAAGGCATATCAGCATGGCAGATTTGGTATCGGATCTGCACGTGTGTTACTCACTTTCCGGTAGAGATGAATCGATTTCGAAGAGTTCGTCTATCACAGCACACAAACGGATCACAAGCAATGGCTCATGAGCCTAGGTCAAGATCTAAGGGTATGCCACTCACCGGTAGACCTGATCGGACAGATTGGGCCAGCTTGGGAAACGTCTACTTCATTGCATACTACCAGTGATTCTTACTCAGATATATGAACTTGTAGGAAGATACTAGTCGACACCCACTGTTTCCTGTATGCAATAGATCTTGCAGGCTCCGCAACATTTTCTCCTGAGATTCTTCTACAAAGGTGAATCAGTGGCATCTCCAAGGTGTCAATCCCACTCGATTCACCATTGAAATATTCTTTATGTTGATCCGCAGATCTTGAAATCTCTGACCTGCCAGTATTCCTTGGAGTCGGAGTAGGAGGTGCAGCAATCACAGGATTTTGCTGTGATTTTCCGGAATCAAAGGAAGCGGAAGGAAGATCCCGATTTGGTTGAGCAATAGCGCTTTGCCACTTGATTGAAGGCGGCCCGATGGAAATCTTCCAATCTCTGTGACTTCCAGATTGAACATATATGTTATATTCGGACAAGAAAACTATGACAGTGTTTAGTGTTATAACATAGATCTTGGAGTTCAGTAACTAACCTCCATCGTCTGAATTGTCGGACCCTGAGGCCACTGGTGCCAGATTGAATGTAGGGTTCTGACCATCTGCATGCGAAATATAAAGCTCAAACCGCGCTAAATGCTGGAGAGGGAATATAAAAGATGGCATCCCGTTTGAATGGAGGGAAGAAAGTTTGTTGTATCAGTCACTGGCAATTTAAGCCTCCTACCCTTGCGCCAGGGCCGGTTACCTTTACAGCATCACGGATGCCAGACTCGGATCCCGAGACCTTATCAGAAGGACTAGTAGAGGGTGCCAAGGTCGTACATCCTTTCGTGAATCGTAAGTACCTTCCATGTACATTATTAATATGGCACATTCGTATTATGTAAATGACAGGTATTAGCAATTGTACCAAATAGAGAAACATTCTCTTATATCGGACTCTTGGAGTTATTTTTGAAACAATACTATGAGGGTATCCTCGAGAGAGACCTGCGGGTACTGCGCTCTATTGCGAGTACCTTTGATTGACGGAGCCTCCATCACTTGTTTTTCAGAACGGTCTACGGAATAGAAGCATTTTCATTCTCGCTTTTTCCAGAGAAGCAGTGCCTGGCGTAAGAAGAACTGGATCGAGTTATCGAATATGAGCGACTGTTTTTCGAATACCAAGAATGGTAAGCTAGAAGCTAAACAGACACAGGATCGTATTCTCAATCCTCGTATCACTTCGATCTTGCTCTAGTTCTCTTCCCTGATCCCAGCTCTCTTCTCTTCAGTCTTCCCATTATCTCCGCCTGTCGTGACCCCCAATCGTAACCTCGACATCTACATCCTCAGCCCTGGCAACTCGGACTACCAGAAGACCGTTATCGTCCTCCGCTACACCATTAATATCCGTAAAGCCTCATAAAATGACGTGTTCTATCACGAAGTCAATCGGAAATCGCAGGAACCGTCTTGTAAAATCCGTGAACGCCGGTTCTTCATTCAAGGCTTCGTCGCAGAGATTCATCGTCGATTGGTCGTCGAATCGTTGAAGAAGCGGGTTGGAGGCGGGAACAGAAGGTGAGCTATCAATCACTTCGCCACGATGTTTTGTGATAGGATCTAGGACTCGATCATTAATTACCAGATTTGCGTGTAGACTAGAAGGTATTCAATCAAAAAAATCTCAATATGTTAGCTGTAAGAGCGTACTGGGGCCCTATACTACCCGAGGCTTAGCGCAGGTAGTCTCGTACCATGTTTGGTTGAAGGAGAACAGCATTACTTGGTCCCATGCCGGTACTAATCAACAACAGAGGTTCCTTAAGCTATTGTATGTATTTTCGTACCTATATTGATGCTTCCTGGACCAGTCTGGACCCCGGCGTATCAGCACTTGGTCCCTTTCTAGTAATAGACTCCTCGTCCCCACATTCTCCCCGCATCTTGCTTGCTGGCGACTGCTCAGATTTTCTTCGCTTTCTTCCCTTCCCTCTACCTTCTCTGGGCTGCCCTGCGCTGCGCATGCAGTCATAGTCGCAAAATCATTGGCCAGGTCCAGATTTTTTGTCACATCCCACACAAGTGAGGTGGAACTAAGGACCATCTGAGTTAGTACTGGGAAATGCTAACTGGAAAGCAAAAATAGGGCAAAAAACATACTCGAGAGCCACAACGTGACGCACATTCAATGTATTCATCATCTTCAATGACTTCAGCACACTCCGGGCACTCAAAAACTGTTGTCGCAGCTTTTACTGTCAGATGCCGCCTTCACCTTGTGCGGGGGAGTGGATCAAGCGAAGGTACATCAGTCTGACCGTTTGAATGGCCTCTAGCTTCACTGCTGGCTTGCTCTCTGCTGCTACCAGGGTCTTCATTTAATATTTCGTCGTCTTGAGCCGGTACCAAAAACCATCCCGTTGTGCACACCATCTTCAACTCCGGCAGGTACCCCCGGGATCCTAGCAGTCCACATGTCGAACGGGATGTATCTATAGTCTCCATTTTACCAGAGTTTTTCAAATATGATTTGCATGTTGAATATGTTGAATCCAAGCAGAAGCCATATATGTTTTCGAGGATCATGAAGGATGTGTACGCAGTGTTAGAGTTTTTTTTTTTTCTTTTGGGCCAGAGGGCTTTGAGAGGCATATAGTGCATTTCGCGCAGTATCGACGGCCAATCCATCATCCCGTCGTTCGCGAAGACATCTGGTCGACAGCATAAGCCGTTGTCTTTGCTTAAGCTTGGATCCAGCCAGATAGAACTACCAGGTTTCAATACGGTGTTTTCAAGCGGACATGCAGACGCCTGCATCGAAGTACATTTTTCGAAAAACCAGTTACGAGCTAGTCGTCTGATGACATGGATACTATTTAATTATTTGAACGGTGGAAATGACTATGATCCAAAGCGCAAACACTGTTTTCGCATCAGTATGGGATGAAAGACTCAAGAACGTGAAATATTAAACACACCTTAACACACTCTGCATGAGCGCACCTATTCATTCATGAGACTTGTAAATTGCGACTGAAATGAGCGTTAATTTAAGCGCTCTAGGACAACGGTAAGTCGGTGACCAGCGAGCCGCCAGCAGAGTCAAATGACTCTGTCGGAGCAGATCGAAATCGACAGAATTAGCGGATACTGGAACCAGTAGATCGAAGTACGCGGCAGGAGGCGGCAGAAATCGGAGTACGCTAGCGGAAAACCGATCCCCACGGGACACGAGTTTCATTCGACCTTTAGATTTCATTGTCAGCTATAGAAAGAAGACGAGATTGGAGAGACCATCATACTAAGAATAGGGAAGATCAATCCATAATCGCATCTCCCAACATGAAATACAAGGGCGAGTGCTCTAGAGCCCGTAGACGCCCCCAAAAACCAATCGAAATAAAGCGCCGGGATCGTCTATCCTCGTCGAATACCCGCTAGTAGGCGCGTATCCAAGCGCGCAGGGTAAAAAGGTGAAGGGCGGAGGTGATAGATGACTCGGACCATTCTAGCCTCGGCCTCGCGGAAAACGCGTGTTCTCCAGCTGTAACCCTTGAGGTCGCGATCAACATCTCCGCGCTCATTTCGAGCTCGAATAATAATATCGTCGCCCCACATCTACGTATCACCCACTTTACATGGACAACCACAACCACAACTGCATCTACCTCGCAAACACTCCAACCCATCATGACCCTCCCGCTGAGGTCCCCAATCCATTATCTCATCCTTCGCGAAGACACCTGGTTGACAGCGTCAGCTGTTGTCTTTGCTCTAGTCGCATACAACGTCAATCACGACACAGACCAGTATAGCATACGCCGACTATGCTGGAAAACCGCTCAGCAGCTGAAGCACCGTCTACGTCAATGGTACCCAACCTTTCTGCCGATCTTCTCAAACGCACAGAGACTGCTGAAGCTCATCTACCGGTGGCCCTGGCACTTGAAGATACCATGGAGTGGTTGGCGGAACTACGACACGTATCCGACCAGGGAGGCAGAACAACAGTATTGGCTCTCGGCACGAGTGCACCGTAGACATTTGCAGAGCTCTGACGCACGCTTCTGCACCAGTTCGTCAAGCCCAGCATCGAGAATGTCGAAAGATGAATATGAAGCCCATATACCAGTGATATCTGCGTATCAGCCTGCCCTTCCGCCCCTACGGAAACGGGAAGAGTGGCAGGGCGAGAAAAGCAAGGATGTTGGGAAGGAGTATTATTTGCCGATAAAAGCCTTTTGTAAATGGCATCGAATAGTGTACCCTGAACGAGTACGTCGGGGTGAATTCCTTCCTGCGCAAATCCTGACAGGCCATGTCCACAGAGGCAACCGAGCACGACCAAAGCTCTACACATGATGAAAAAATACACCAGTGAGGATAAGCGAGAGATTCATCGCATTTCTCGCATGAAAGCAGGTCGCAAGACGCTTGAGGCTGCTGGCTCGAATATATATCGGAAGATGTGGGATAGATGGGTGGATTCACGCAAAGAGTCGCCGGACCTTGTAATTGTTTTTGAGAATGAGTAGATTGAAACCTTTATGATTAAATTTCCTTACAATTAATGCATTTCTCCTCTTCCTTAAATCGTTTATAGCGATAAAAATGAGGCTAAGCAGAGACTGAGTGAGGGACCAGCGTACGCCTCCATAGGCTGACGAATCTGCACACGGCGCTCGCGTGTTGCTTACATACGCTGACGGCCCCTTGAACCCGAACTGCAAGGTCAAGCTGACTCTGTTGAATTTGAAGCTCATTAGAATTGCTCGAAGCTTGCAAGACTTCGTATTTCAAGCTTCAAGAAATGGTTTCAACGCAAGTATATCCTACAAATTCTGATAAAATTTGTACGTCTATGAAAGTTCAAGCTTTTTTAGACCCCTGTCTCTCCTTGTCTCGTATGACCAGGTTTCTAATGTCGCACCGATCTATTCTTACAGGATCGCGCCAGGTCTCGACCAGTCTCGACCACCGATCTGATCGACGTACTCGAGGGACAATCCAATACATTGTAGGCACTTGGTACTTGCTGGTACTTGGCGGACTTCCAGTGGCCGTACTTGCGTCTCTTCTTTTTCTGTTTCGGGGTGAGGAATTCCTAGTTAAACGGGTAAAAACTGTACTCAACTCTAATAGGGAGGATTGTCGGAAGCTAGAAAGAAAGGGACGAACGGCGAAGGCTGGTGCGGGAAAGTCGTACGAACGCACGCAAGCCCTTCAGCGACAATTCTGCCTTTTTGTATTACCGATATTCAGAATAGGTCGGCGGGGTGCAGGTAAATAAAATGCCAAGGCCCTGGGGGCAGTGATGTTTCCTCCGATCCGAGATCGTTCATAGGTCGATCACCATTGCTCATAAACGATTCATCATTTGTTCGATACGGTACGAAAGCCCCTCGTGTGCGAGGAAGTAGCTTCAGGACTGATGTTGATTTTCTAAAGCAGCAAAGTGCACGGCAAACTCCCTAAAGTCGATGAAATCCCTCATAATATTCGTCCGTGTGAACGGAGGGTTCGAACAGGTTTTATGGCTGCGGCTGCGATTATGTGTAGATGGAACAGATTTTCCCTGATCTGCCTTCATGTCTCTGATGCTCCGCAAGCAGTGCATCTGAACGGGGGGATCTGAAATATCGCCCCAAGTGCTACATATAGTACAAATCGAGTCCCGTTGAGTCCGCTTGACAATGACATTGTCCCATGAAGACACACAGAATCTCGCGGTTTGGGTGTTGGGGCCTTGGGTATGCATCTCCTCTCTCTTTACGACGTTAACTGACCATGATCTCAGCTCATAGGGTCCTGTTTGGATTTTCTATTGCAAGGGATACTCTTCTGCCAGGCACGTTAAACGGATTTAGCTTGTGCTTTCTCATATTCATTTTTTGTGCTTAGTTCGCTCACTACTGGTCCTGGTATTGGCACGACGACAAGACCTGGCTCAAGTTGGCCGTCGCTGGTCTCGCTTTGATGACCACGTTGAAGTCTATCCAGACCTTGTAAATATCTTGCTTTTACTGTTCATTCACTTCAAAATCTCACTCATTTACCAAGTGCCCTGATTTGGATTCAGGACATTTCTTACTTCGGCGACATTGATGGTGCCGTTGAACTGAATTACACAGCTTGGTGGCAGTTTGGTAATCCGCTTATGGTGAGCTTTTATTTCACGGAATGCGTCAATTTGACCAGTTAAGAACGTGTTTTCAGGTTGCCTGCATCGGTTTCTATGTTCAGTGCTATTTTTGTTACCGACTCTGGGCGGTTTCAAAGAACCCTTACGTCGTAATTGCGATTGCTACCATCTTTGTGTTTGCTTTGGCCGCTGCCGTCCTCGCAGTCAATATTTTTCCTTTTAAACTTGATATTTTGTCCTCGTTAAATCGTACCGTTCCAGACATACTACATCACAAAGGTCGATGTCGCTATGACAGAATGGTGTACGTCTTCTTCTTCACCTGTGGTAACTACAGATTGACTTATGACTTTCCAGTTGCCGCCCACCTGTCCGCTGTTTTTGGTACGGTTAAATGAAACTATTACTAGTTATTCGTTATCTGACTGGAGCTTTAATTCACAGCTGGCGACATCTTGATGTCTTCTGTAACAGCCTATTTCCTTCTGAGGTCGAGAAAAGAACTTGGTCCCGAGTGAGTTACTGTAAATAATAGTTGCTCTGATACAGAAGTTAACCCAGACTGCAGAACTTCTAGTCTAATCACCGCTCTTGCCTGTTTAACATTCCAAACTGCGACTCCTGCTGCGATTTGGTAAGATTTCAAGGTCCTTTTGACGTTTCGTGACAACGGCTGACGTGGTACTGCGACCGCAGCGCTATGCTCAATCTCATTTTCTCCCAGATCTGGAAGGGCCACAGACTTTTATCGACTGTATTCAACCAAATGCTACCAAAGCTGTACGCTATATCGATGATGTGGACGCTGAATGCCCGCCGTACTATTCGCGCAGCATATCATAGTCGGGAACCGAGTGAACAGAGCAATCCGCCTCCCGTCCCCTCCAGGGTGAGAGATCTTCGTTTAATTGATTCTTCAACATATCCTGATCCTGTCTCACTCTCTGAACAGCGCGGTGACGTAGAACTTGGTGATTTTGGGATACAGTTTAGGTCGGAGGTGGAAGCTGCACAACGGGTTCACGTTAGTGTATTTTGGCTTGACTTGGTGTTACGCGTGTATTTATCTGATCAACCCCTTCTGAACGTAGGTCTGGACACCTGTCGATGGATCGACAACCACCCTCGCTGAAAAAGCGCCTGATCCTTAGTAGACATTTACCGTCCCGTCTACACCTTCCCTTGACCCGATCACTCCTTTGAACCATTTCGTTTTACTGTCCAGTGTCCGGTGGTCACTAGATATTGTATCTTAAGGGCGTACTGCCCGGTCTTGTCCATTAACAGCATTTGTAGAGCCATTGATGCGTGTTGTAGTGTTAATGTTTCAACATTCTTAATATTGGGATACAGTCATTCCTTCTTAAACTTTTTTATGTGGCAGTACACCTTAGTCGACACCGGCATCATCTCTCAGCGGGGGTTTATCTTCATCGGAGGAGGAATCGTTGGCGGTCGAAGGAGCTCCACCCCCAAACCATCCCAGAATATTCCTTATCACACGCACGGGTAGAGGCTGCAACAAAAAGACGTCAGCGACCAGCATACTAAAGAGAGGACTTGTACATACCGCAACATCCTCATCCTCCGAATCCTCATCTTCAACATCGTCCTCGCCGTCATCATCACCTTCATCAGCTTCTTCAGGATGACCGGCTGGTCCCGCGCCACCACCCCCGATCCCATGCTCATCCTCGTCCGCAGCAATGTCTCCTATCATGGCATCTTCAAATCCAGGCATATGTCCAGGCATACCTCGATTCTCTACTTCCATCCCACCATTCTCCATCGCCGCATCCATCATCATGTCCTCAAGCGCCTCAGGAGGCAGCTGCTCGAGCGCTTGGGCGAATTCGAGGATGCCTCCGGGGAACCGCTCAGCGAATACTGGATTGGCTTCGAAGATTGCCTAGAGAAAAATTAGGGGCGAGAAAAGCCATGATCAGTTATATCTAAGGGTGAGGGGAGGGGGAAGTATGCACCTGAATTTGTTGTCGAAAATTGGCATCGGGGATAAGCCTCGCAAGTCTCCTCTCATCAGCCGCTCTTTCTTGTCTTGTTCGTCCTCTTCCCAATCGCGAGAGGTCTTCGACGCCTTCGAAAAACGCGGCATCGTACTCCGTTACTTTCCCCGGGGGTGGTAACGGGTCGCAAGAAAGACCCTTGTGGTGCAGGATGGCCCTCGGGATATAGGACAATAGTCGCTGGTAGGAGCTCTCTAAAACTAATATGTGCCTGTATGCAGCATATTGGAGAGAGGGAGTGTTTCCATATAGAGTGAGGAAACGGGTGCGTGTGGGCGTGGGCGGGATAGAGCTTGGAAGGGAGGAAAAGTGTGTTGTAAGGGTCTCAGTGAACCAGGAGGATTCAGCAGGGTTTTTCCAGACGGAAAAAGAGCGTTGGACGTATAGGTGCGAGAGGAGATGGAGTATAGCGTTTGTGGTGGAGAGAGAGCTGGAAAGTGAGTAATACACAGTCAATGACGAAGCCTTCTCAACCATGAGATCGATATACGCACCTCCCATCGGTCTCTATTCGGAAGTCTCGATGACTGCGAATAGAGGCTGGTATTGAAATTTCCAACTTGTCAGCCAGCAGAGGTACAATTGAGGGGAAGGAATTGATGGCGTCAGTAAGAGCGGCCGTGCTTGCTTCCTTATCCTAGGTCCTCGTGGTAAGGTCACTAGTACACCCAAAACAAATATAAGGACGCACCTCAGCCTTTTTCGAAATCCTGAGCGCCAGAGCTCTTGAATACATCCAGCCGGGTAACACGCTAGGATCCATTCGCGAATCAGGGTCCTTGCTCTTCTTGGCACGTTCCTCAAACAAGGCATATACATCCAACAGCCACTGCGTCATACCCGCTTTGAAAGGGAGGTACTCCAAGTGAAAAAGCGCCCCATGGGGGTCATTCCACGGGTCCAGAGAATACATGAGGCGAGCAAACTCGAATGCTGTTCGCATGCATCCCCGGCGTTGGAGATCACTATGAAGGGCCATTATTCAGAAAAGAGAAAACGAAAATAGTGCTGAGGCTCACGATGCCTGACGGTGTATGGCAAGGAAAAAGGGCCTATTCTCGACTCGGTCGAAGTCTAGGCGGTTGACACCGCTGGTGAAGTTGAAGGCTCCGACAAAGGCACGCTCATAAGCAAATATTGCACGGTCAACAGCGTCGACAGCCTGCGCGTGTTCTGTGGAATATAAGCAATGAGTTGCGAACGAGAGGTCAACCAGCACACCTTCGTTATGCCGAAACACTTCTGACAGCTGAAGCCAAGTATCTGCTTGCCAATACGTTCTTCTCAAGAGATTATAGAGGCCCTGCGGGTCTAGAAGCAAAGGCTCAGAAGAAGGCAGGAGATTAGTGAACTCGAGTACGCACCACCAGAGAGTACTGTCTGCATGAACGCCATCGTCATACTTTTATACCTCTTGCTATACTCTACTGTCCACCATCTCTCCTCCGGTAAAGGATTCCATTTCT
The DNA here is from genome assembly GCA_003987895.1 of Neonothopanus nambi. Taxonomy (NCBI): domain Eukaryota; kingdom Fungi; phylum Basidiomycota; class Agaricomycetes; order Agaricales; family Omphalotaceae; genus Neonothopanus; species Neonothopanus nambi. Next base: position 57,312 of record RCHF01000650.1, read on the forward strand.
GCCGCTTCAACTTTTCCTCCAGCTCCTGTTCCGTCAGCTGCCGTGAAGATAATCCCTCACGTAGATGTGGGGGCCCCCAAGTGGCTTGCGGTTTCGTCAAGTTTGACCTCTGCGCCACATTCTGCCTTCGAGAGGAACCTTTCGAGCCTGAGGGCCCCGAGGAGGATTTATTCGCAGACACGACTTTCGACCCGAAGAATTTGCGCATCTCCAGGTCACTATCGAGGTGAGCCAATGATACGGCAAGGAGAGGTGGTAAAGCTCGTAGCGAGGATGTACTGGCTTGTTCCGCATTTGTTCTTTTGTACTCTGGATGTCTATATGGATTTTGATAAGTTTATGTTTGAAGTTACGAGAAAGAAATACGCACTTCATAGAAAGTTCTGCTAGAGCACGGTCTATCTCATCCATATCAGACTTTTTCGCCTTCGCCTTCGCCTTTTTCGCTGCTTTCTTCTCGTTGGTCTGAGGTGACTGCACTGGGGTGCTCGCCCGAGCAGGTCTCGAGGACGAGTCTTCCGTGGGCTTTGCGATGGTACTGGCTCCTTTCTTCTTCTTTTTAGACTGTTAGTGAGTCAATAAGGAGTTCCAGGGACATCTTCGAGAAAACGAACTTTCTTAGACTTGGATGAGTGTGCTTTCGGTTCTTCCTCCTCATCGTCATCGTCATCGTGATTATCTGCAGAGGTGAAAAGCTGTCGCTAATCAGCATACTATGTAGAATGTGATAAACTTTGACACACAGCAGCAAATCCTGAAGAAGCGGGCTTGTTAACGGGAATCTCCACTTCTTCGCCATCGCTTGAACCTCCTTCTAGAGTCGACGGTCCTGCCAAAGCCTCAAGCTCATCGCGTTCCCTTTGTTGTCGTTTATTGAGTCTGGGCATGCTTTACGGAGGAAAGGGAGAGATAAATAGAAGATCCAAGAGGATTCAGTCGCAATAAATGTGCACTATGAGATCCCAGGATATGAAAGAGTTTTTATTTCAGCGGCTCCAAGATGACTCCTGCGAGGACGAATTCTGCTTACTAACGCGTTGGCTGTGACCTCTCGGTCCCGGCCGGCAATTGAAATGCCGTAGGCATATGTAGTGTAAAGGCGATTTTCTGTCGCAAAAGGCGGGAGAATGGGCGACATATAGACTATTGAGCTCGCATGCTACAACACTGTTCCAGACAGTAATATGTAATTTTCTCATGCATGCACATTATAGCATTGAACTAAACCAAAAGTGGAATAGAGACCCTTGTTGCTCAAAATGGAGTCTTTGAATATTTTGCACTGCCCAATCGGTATAGCTCTATACAAGGCTACTGAGCAAATCTGCAGCTGACTGTAATACCAGAAAGTACTGGTCTGGCTGTTAACGTTAAGCGAGAGAAGTTGTATAGGTATAGCTGGGAATGAACCTTGTTTTCCATTTATCATGAAGAGGCCGATGAAGTCCTAGGGAGTGAGCAGCTGAATTGACCTTTCATAGCTCTGCCTTTCTGTCTTGGCATATGTAGTATGGTGTTTGGAGATACTATACATTGGTGAGAGTAGGATCGAATTGGCAACATTCACCTGAGTAAAGTATGGCAACAAGCAAAGAGTTTGAATAGATAGACAAAGATGCGATCGCGATGGAATGAGTGTGTCACTCACTGAATTTACGCCGTGCTATGGTTAGGGAGTCTTAAGGAGTGCGTTACATACGTGAGATTCCGCGAAAAGTAAAAACTACTAGAATTAGACGAACGGAGTGAACAGCAAGCCGCGAGATGTCCCGCGACAGTGCATTGAAAAGCATCTAGATCTAGGCAATTAAGTCACGAGAAATCGCTGTAGGTATCGATGAGAATGATGTCCTAAATGAGGTCATCTACACTGATGAATGTTATCGAACACACCTTCGAATGTTGGGTAGGGAAGGGTACTTACGGTATGTAATTGCGGCGAACGTTCATTAAATAGGCACGCCTCCAGGGCCATATTTAAATTCATCTTCGACTCTCGTAAAGTGAACTTCTCAACTTCTGATCTGCTCAATGATGAGTGAATGGTGCACCCGCGAGGTAGAAGCCTGTAGAAGCCTTGTGAAATAGCAAGGCTTTAATTGGCTGGATCTTTGAACAGAAAGCATTCTGACTGTCTCGCGGGCGTTTGCCTATGATTACCATGCTACTATTTGAGTACATCCTAAATATGTACTCAAATATGCGTTCTGATTGCTCACCATTTATACATTTCTGTTCAGTTCTATTTCAGTGCTGACGAGGTTCGAAATCAATTGCCGCATGGTCTCTTTGCTTCGTTCCACTTTCCATGAGGAGGAGGGAGAGGAGGCGGGTAACCAGCGGTGATGAGCTCAGGCACCTCAATAGATCTAGACTAAGTGTAAAAGTCCAATTAGCTGGGAAGATATATGTCTGCAAGCAGTCTACTTACTATAAGGAACACAAAGAAGAAGAAGGATTAGCACGGCGCAGTATCCTGTGAGGATGAACGACCTAAATGTAGGCAGATTGGAAGTGTGGTATGTAAGTCCAGACTGAGGTCGGGGTAATCGGACATCAACGGAATCACGTGGTCAGGCACCTCAAGCCGATATATTACATAATCTTACCTACATCTCTCCACTATTTACCTCCACGCCCGCACCACTCAGCTCCCCCGCAATTTTCTCCCAAGCTGACGCGCTTATCTGCCAAGCGGCTGCACCTCTGTCACTAGCTGCGCTTTACCCCATTGTAAAGCCTGTACAAATAGCTGCAGTATATATAAAAAAGCGATTGTCAAGTTCCCTCAAAGCTGCGATACCTTTCTTACGAACACTTCACGAATTGATTGACGACTTTAACTTCAACATCTATCATGTCTTCAATATCTTTATCCGCTCTCTCAGATACATTGAAGGTCTCTCAATCACTTATCATTGTTTTAATTACAATAACTCATTGCTTCTGTTCTAGTTGCGCCGAAAGACGCTAGTTACAAAGCAAAAAGGCCTATTTACCGGAAATTCAGCGAAGGTACGTTTGCAGTTTCTCTGCTCTTCTTGTCTACTATCTCACACGTACTACAGTCATCGTCTGAGACGACATTACAAGCACCTTCGCACGATCCTAAATCATTTGGTCCGCCGGGTGGTGTCGTGAGTAATTTCCCCTCAACTTCCCATGTCATACGCTAATAAGTACACGGCGTTGCTTCGTAGGCAGAGATGCTGGAGGAAGAGAATATGGCATGGGGAAAACCTTCGCGCTCAAGGAGGCGGTGATGCTCCTTTGCTCCTTTCTCCTTTTCCTTGCACTTCTGGCGCCTCTGTAACCCAGAAGAGATCGATTTGCCATTGGACACTACATTATGACTACAGGGAATACTACATTGTACGATTTGCCCGGCTCAGACGTATTCATATTTATTTCTTCTCCATTCGTTATCTTCCGGGCGTGTGTTGCTGAAGCATTCTTGTGGTGATTCCTCGAAACGTCCAATGCGGTGCAAAACCACCACATCAATTTGACCCCACGGCGTGTACAGTGCGGGTTCGTATTAGTACATCTCGACTGCGACCTGTTTTTAGACTCCTCCAAGGTCTTCCTTTCCCCAAAATCACGCAGCATAGGCTCTCACGATAATTGAGTGCGTGAGTGCTCACTTCCCCTACAGAGATTTCGGCGTTCGTCTACGTCCTGACACCTCGGATATTGTTGCCAAACATACTTACTGGCCATGCCGTTATTGCGGCTATGTGCTGTCCTCGGAAGGAGCAAGAACACCAAAACTATCCGAAAACATCTTCCTGTTATCCTGGCAATAATGATGGGTTATCTCATTTGGCATTCGAGGGCTTCCAGGCTAAGCAGTCGTAGACGCTACGGTATTTTCCGTACCCTTCATCACAATAGGTGTTACCGGAGCAAGCGAGATGCCCTCTAGTACTTTGGCAGTTCTATGAATGTTCTTCGGCAGCTCTATGGACTGTTAAGCTTCGATTCCACTCAAGATACACAGTTTATTAAACCATGGAAACGTAAAACTCTGATCATTTCGACGAGTTCGAGTTCACTTGCAGAACAAATTCGACACTGAAGAATTGGGATCTGCCGCTACTACTACTGCACAGTCTCTCATGGAAATGCCGGAGCATGACGTTGTGAGCCATTGCTGCGTAATATGCTATGCATTCCGTGACGGATCGTCATACTTACAGTGACTCCACTTCACACAAGTTCTCAAGGCCAATTCCACGGTGTGAACGGGAACTTCCGGTCGAAGACCGAGTATTGAAGGTCTCAGTACTTTTAGTTTGTGGTCCTTGAGGTGTTTCTTATGTTATTGAGTTTATGTGCGCGCAGTTCGAGACGTCATTGAAATCACTCACCAAACGTTCTGAGATACCAGTAGTGTTTTTACTATTTCCCCAGTTACTCTAGCGACGAGAGTCTTCTGACTGTCTCTCTCGAGTCGGCTTTCATTTCTCGGCCTGCTTGACGTGTTTGATATTTGTTGTATGCGACTGCAGATATGTTTATGGTTTGCTCCCAATGCCCTATTCGAAGCCACTCATCGTGAGTCCCAGCTATCAATAAATTAGAACATTTGGTTAAAACTAGCACGTATGACTTCAAGCCTGCTGTGCCTCCACGTACCTGCCAGTGGCAGTGAGTTCTATTTCAAGTTGTAATATCTCCTGCCAATCGGGCTAGCGCTCCAGGTTCAAGGTCCTAGGCAATCAAAGTCTATAAGTACTGTGACTCCTGCAGCTGCGTTTACCAGTGCATGAGATCATAACATTTACACTGCGGCTCTTGGCGGACAAGATAGACCTCTTAGATCTATTGCTCGCACTCTTTTGAAAGATTTGATCGAGTTACCGACGCAATTCACCGAGTCCGATTCGGGTTCACGAGGATGGTAGTTTCCGTACTGTAGGAACCTTTTGATGTTTCCGTTTGAGGTAAGAAATTTCTCTTTCCGTACTCTTGTATACACCAAGCCCATGGTATGGGTTCCGCCTTTCAGTTAAATATCTCCTAGGATTCGAAGACAGATTTCATCCAGATGATCGTGACCTAGTCCCTGGACAGGCACGGAGCTGTGGGTGATCCATATGGGAGGTAGAAAAAACGTTAAATTCTCCTTGGATAGGTCACAATTTCGTTTCTGAGCGTTTCTCAAGCCCGTTCCTCCTCCTCGCACTAAATCTAATCTCGATCGTTCTAAACACAGCATACAGCAACCCCGAAGCAAAGAATCCAGTGATGAGACCAATGTCTCCTGTGCCGGCTTTTGCTATGGGTCCCGTATACCACGGTTGGTCCATTGAAGACACGATCACACCGAAGGAGCATAGGAATGCGCAGACGGCTGCAATACCCAGAGGAAGATTGCTGGGATTGTTCCAATCAGATACATTGTATCGTGAGAAGGAGTTGCGCCGGAAGACGAAGTGTTCGCAGAGGACGATGGAAGAGTAGGAGGTTGCCCAGTAGCCTATGAGGTCTATATACAGGGGATTTGTATGGGTATTATGTTGGTATATAGAAACTGAAATCATGAACGTACTTAGGACGTCCTCGAATGCGGTGAAGAAGTGGGTCGCTCCTACGATAGCGACGGGTATCACACTGTCCACTCCCTCGTCAACAATGATAGATGATGATGATAATCTTGGTACTCACATCGCCGTACAAATCAAAGAATATATGTACCGAGGTATCCTAGTGAACACTGGCGATATACTCATAAGACTAACACCTAACGCATCCCGAACGTTAAAATATCAGCTCAATATTGGAGAAGACTGGATCAAGGCTCATACCGAAAGAATACATAGTAATTGCACACGGAGAGGTGACCGTCAACGCTCCCACAACAACCAGAAATTTGCCAAAGCCTCCAACAGGATCGAGAATAGCGACGAGGAATCGACCAAAGTCGTCCCCATCACCGAGTCCTGCTTCCCAAGTGGGAATGGCGGGGGCCGCGGCTGCAAAGGCTGCGCCGAGGATATGGCCTAAGAACTAGTAAATCACAGTGTGAATAGAGTATGATTCCCTTTCTGTGGAGTGATACATACAGCGGAGGCAAAAATCCCAGAATACGCATATAAGAAAACTTTCCATCTAGCAGTAGGATGTAAGCATGTATATCAACGAGGAAAGTCCACATGTCCAACGGAGTACGTACGTGGAAATCTTCGGGTTGTGATAGATACCATAATCAGCAGCGAATGAGCACCATGTCAAATCTGACGCTCCAGCCGAGGTCCCATAAGCAATCAGTGCTGACGCTAGTGGCGCAGGATAGGATGGCCTGGCCGATAGGTTTTTTCCACCGACTCCGAGCATAGCTATGAAGATAACCACGCTGGGGATCCAGAGATAAGTCTCATACCAATGCAATGCCTTGTATCCGCAGAACGAGAGCTGCGTAAGATTAAGATAGGATTGTCAGCAATGAAGTCACGGTTATCAGGCGAAGAAGAACGGATATCATGTGGACATAAATGTACTTACCACAAGTGATATCACAACAATGATAACGATACCCGCAGTATCGTCTAGGTTCGTAGAGACTGCAGCTAGAACTTGCCCACCCACGATTGAGTTGATGATCAACCATCCTATTTGCGAGAATACATTCAAGCACGCGGGAAGCATTGCGCCGTAATAGCTGGAAGGAAAGTATTGGGGATTATGGCATGTTTACCAGCAAAATGTCCGGATGACGGACTGACCCGAATGAGAAGCGGCTTTGAACCATTGTTCGTGTGCCTAACTTGGGGCCGAAGACCACACTGGGATGATGATGAAAGATATACTTTAGCATGAAGATTTCTCGGGACATCCTCGACTCACAAGTAAGCCGGAACGAGGCTGCATCTGGATAAGAAGTGATGGTCAGCTGGTGGTACAACTGAGAATAGGGGGAGGTCACCGACATGATATCTGCAATGATAAGTACAATTGCAGAATCACGAAGGTTCAGGGAGAAGAATATGGGCCCTAGTGCGCCTGTACTCATCCTATTCGAAATCGTTAGCGAAAATATTTGTAAGATAATAGCGCACACACCCAGTAAGATTGAATATTGCTGAGAACCACACTGTGAACATCTGCCACATCCGACCATCCACCCGTTCTTCGACTGAAGTGGGGTCAATTCTTCATAACCGGTTCGCAAAAAGATAAGTAGTATTCGGAGAATTAAACCAAGAATACTTACCCATGAGTTTCAATCCCCCATCTCAATAATTTCTTCGTCACTTGTTTCCAAGCTCCATCGGATTCAGACCCTTCAGAAACTGGCCCCGGCACCGTGACCGAGTCTGAAAGATCGTCAATTTCCAATTTCTTTTCGTCCGTCATTTTCATGCACTCGTGAAGACGGGACCAGCAGAGTACCCTTGGGATCTATGGAACCTAGATGATGAAAATCCCTTGGCCTTAACCTTTAACACTTCACCCTCTTGAAGGCGAAAGCGATCTGCGATGAGGGCAGGATGAAGGTAAAAGAAAAGAAGGATTAAAACATTAACCGCCGGAGATAACATAACGTTATACATATACCCTGTACTCCCCTCATGACTCATACTTATCTACGCGTCTGAAGATTCAATGGTGGATGTACAGCTCGGATGTACGTGCATAGATGTAAATTGGTTGAATTTGGTTCCATTCGCTCTGCCACTAGTCGCGGTGCGCCCGGTTAGATGGAAGGTTAGTCAAAATTCAAGACCCTGATCCCTACTCCGTTTCCGAGGGTCTTTCTCTATAGGTATGTTTTTTCATCTATTCTGCAAATACACAAAAACTCTCATCATTTAACCCCATCTAAGCTCACCATATAGACTATACTCCCCCTCGATTCTATTTTCCCCTTACAATTTCCCCTGTTTCGCCTTCTCCCCCCTCGGTCCTCTCCCAAAGAATCCCCAAGAAATTTGATGCGCCAAGTAAATGCTACACCCCAACTCCTCTGCAAAACTCCAAACCAATCCAGGATGCTTCTGGAAATGTCTTCCTACGAGACAAACATCCGCCGTACCATCTTGAAGGTATCCTTCCGCCTTTACACCAGAATTAATGCCACCAACTGTACCCACGAAAAGTGGGGCGCCGGTTCCGGATACCACAGTGGAGTTGGCGGTGATAGAGTCTTTGATGGCGTGCGCGTACGTTTGTTGTGTGAAGGTGACGTCGTTGAGCGGGTGGAACTTTTGAGAGGTGGAATTGCCGGCGGAGGAGACGTCGATGAAGTCGACGCCATGGGAGGCTAAGATGTGAGAGAGTTTGATGGTGTCTTCAAGTGTCCAGCTTGGTTCTTCGGGGAGATGTTCCAAGCGGTCTGAAGCGGAAATCCTTGGGGAAAAGGGAGTTGTTAATTAAGTGCAATGTCGGTACATATCAACACCCGACGTACCTTAAAAACAAAGGCATTCCATCCGGAATAACTCCCCTAATAGCATCAACAATTTCCAGCGTAAGCCTGATTCGGTTCTCGAAGCTTCCTCCATACTCATCCGTCCTGTGATTGGACACAGGCGAGAGAAACTCGTGCAAAAGGTACCCATGAGCATTGTGTATCTCAATCACGTCGAATCCTGCACGAACGGCGCGCTTTGCTGCTGCTGCCCATGCTTTGACCATCTCGGCGATCCCGGTCTTGGTTAGCTCGTGCGGGGTTTGATTTGCTGGGGAGAAGGGGATCGGGGATGGACCGTAAGCTTCAAAACCGCCAGCAATAGACGTTGCGGGATGGTTAGCGTGAAGCCAGGGGGCCACGGTGGAGGCTTTACGGCCTGCGTGTGCGAGCTATTGAAATACGTCGAAAAATCAGAATGGATGCGAAAAAAGGATGATGGGGTCGGGTACACGCACCTGGATGCCAATCTTCTGGTTCTGCGAATGCGCAAAGTCAACTAGCTTGCGGAGACCCTCGATGTGTGAGTCGTCCCAAATTCCAACATCTTCAGGTGTGATACGCCCATTGGGCAATACAGCGCTAGCTTCCATGATAGAAAGGCCAGGGCCACGGGATATGATGCCTCCAACTAGGGAAAGAGAAAGAAAATAATCAGAACCAATAACATTGCAAATGGCCGCAAGACACGCACGATGAGCCAAATGCCATGGAGTCGTGTATCCATTTTCTGCAGAGTACTGGCATAATGGGGCGAGCTACATATATCAGATAATATGTATTAATTCTCCCGTCAAATAATGGCCATCTGAAAAACGCACGAAGATACGGTTGTGAAATGTCACATCCCTAATCTTTATTGGAGTGAACAACTTCGGAATGGGCTTCCCTTCAGGTTGGGGGTCAACAGCAGCACCAGACGCAGGGTCCTGCAGAGGAGTAAAGTAAGGTGCGCCTGGGGCAGGTTTGTTGAAGATATGTTCGGTCATTGGTGCCAGAACGAAAAACGAGACGAGTGTGAATAGGGAAAAATCTTGGCTGAGACCTGAATTCCAGACCTTAAATACATAAAAAATGTAATATTTCCGGTGAGAACCGTCAGAACACGCTAGAACATTTGTGAGCTGGGATGCTTACTGATTCAAGTCGCTGGTTCAGATTGGAGCCGGTTGTCTTTCCTTTTTCTTCAATCCTTGTTCTTTTCTCCAGCTAGCAAGCTTTGAAAGCCTCTTCGCATGAATTCTGTCCCATAACGTGGGGATTACCGAAGGATTCTGAGAAATCATTGCGGCGTTCGAGGGTATATTGGTGAGGTCAGAACCGTCAGGGTTAGTTGCTTTTCGTTGACTGACAAGGATCTACCGATCTCAGGCTGCTTACCAAGAAAGTGCTTACCAAGGAATGTGCTTACCAAGCAATCCTCCGGGACAAGATTAAAACGGGTCCGGCATCCCGGCTCCTGCCGGTTACAGTGTGGCTTATATAATAAGCGCCGCGTTTGAGATTTGCGCCGCTCTTTCAGTTTCAGCGCTCATCACGGTTGCTACGGCTAGTGTTTACTTATTTTAATCCCTCTAGTAGTGCTGGCATAGGTTTTCGCATTTTCTGTCTTTTTAGGCTTTGACTCCATGGGCATTCTCTCTGGGCTTTATTCTTGTTTCAACTAGTGCTGGCCTGACCTTTGAGTGCATTGCTGGCGGATCTTGTTCTGCGTCGGCCTTTCCCAAGTGTACTTGTACTATTGGTACGCTGCTGAACGGCGGCTCGGTCATGCTCTCAGGCTTTGACCCCCTCTTTGAGGGTATTTTGAAGATCGCCTTAGTACTGTGGAGAGATTTACTTGGCGTTTCGTGTCGGGGCGCTCCCGTTGAAGACGGGACGAAAATACCCCAAACCAACCTAACAGTGATACTATGATACAGCGATTCGGCATTGTACAATCTCCTGCGTACTGCCACTGAATATTAATGGTAAGTGCATATTTGATCCGTTTCATAGTACACGAAGAGTAATGCCGGTAGAGGATAGGATGGTATAAAGTAGGGGATTTGAATGAAGAGGATCCCTTACAACGCATCACGATGCTTGCCTTTCTCCCGCAGGTTCTGGGTCTCACACTGTGTGTGATTAGCCTTTGCTCCATGGTTGCTGCATATAAGCAGCCTTACGAGTATCTCCAAGCGCTACAAGTTCTGGCAACTGAGTATGTCTTTTTTCAATCCCTTCGGTTGATTAGTTAATTCAATTTACATGGGGAACTAGCTTTACCAACCCTGCATCTATAATCGAGAATGGCGTCTCCGCGCCGTTATCAGATGACGTTGTAGGCCGTATTGATGTAACGACGACCTTTGTCGGGAAGGAACTCAACATCGAGTACCTCTTTGGTCTCTTTCTTGAAGGTTCTCTGCAAAATAGTACCCAGCTTATCGGAACACCTTCGTCTTTCACTATCCAATCCACCGCAGTCGAGCCACCTGTTGTGACAGTGAGCTTTATCATCGACATCTCCTACCCGACGATAAATCTCACCGTCCCGCTTCAAATCGACTTGTTCATAAATTACGACGATGATATGAACATACAATCATACGATGCGATTCTCAGACGGTGGGGAGAATATCTGCAGTATGTTCTACCCCAACTCGCGCCGAAGATCAAGGAAGAGATGGGGTTGAATACAGATAACGTCACGGAGATTGTGGTACAGAAAACGGCACAGGATGTTTGTGGGGTTGCAATGGAGTATTGCACAGGCGATAATCAACAGTACAGCTCTCATGATGATTGCATGTCCTTCATGACGACGCAGATACCGTTCGGGCAGCCCTGGGAAGGAGGAGGGAACACGGGTCTTTGTCGGTACATCCATAAGAGTACGTGAACTTTCATCTCATATCTACTTTGATGCTTGCGTGATCCTGATACCAATTTACATTTCTTTACAGACATGGTGAAATACAGACCAGAAGTCCATTGCCCGCATGTCGGTCCTACCGGAGGAGATATGTGCATTGCTCGGGACTACGTACAAGTAACGAATAATATGCCATTCAATCACACGCTACTCGCATATAACGCAAGCTACAATGCTGCCGATGCAAAGGGTATCCCAGCTTCCAACCAAGCTGAGCTCGTTAAAGTCAACACGGAGCTGGTTAGAATGACAACAGTCGCTTTCGTAAGTATTGTGTTATCTACTCAAGCAATTAATCAGTGGCGCTAATTCCAGTGTTCGCTTCGTCCTTGTTCCTGTAGTATTCGGTGTCTGCTATCCTCTACATGCTAATTCTATACATCTCTGCCAAATTCAGTGAAGCGCTGCTTTCCCGGTTCTCTGCTGAATACCGCAATATGTCATTCGAAAACCAGCGGAATACTGTTACATACGTGATGGATATCTTCTACACCACCTCCGCACTGATTCTTCAACTCTACGCCTCCCCCGTCCTCGCGCAGAAATATACCTTCGATAATGTGTCCGTACTCAAAGCCACGGCACTAATCATCTCAGGATTGTATATCTTCGAGCTGACATATAGGAAGAGTATGAGGTGGCCGTTGCTAATACACCATTTTTGTACGGTGTTCGCAATTGTATTGTTGTTGAGCGTATTGGATCATACGGGGCACCCAGCATTGATTGCGGCGGGAGAGATTTGGTTGTTCCAGGCAACGACGGAGCAGTCGGTTTTCGTGGGATTGTTTATGTGTATGTGCTTCTGCCCCTCCCTTATATGATAGATTTTTGACGCCGTGATACTTTCACAGATCGCCTACGATTCTCCCCTAGGGCTACTCGTAATGTCCTCCGGTTTTCCGCTGTGCAATCCTTGTGAGTATCCGGCTATTGTAGATTCATTTAGCCCAACACTCATCTCATTTTGCGATTCAGCATCTTCAAAATTGGCTTCGCAATCTATTTGCTTGTCTTTTGGGCTCAACACCTTTCTCGGAATCATTCGCCAGATGACATAGCGCTTTCCGTGCTGCTTGTTGCGATCATAGCACTTCTGATGTCCACGCAGATGTATGTTTCTCACTTGTTAATCTACTTCCTCACTACACGGATTCTGATCATACCCCCGTTTTGCCCCAACGCAGATACGGAGCCTGGGCCGTTTGGTGTCTTGCTGAGAAAGTAAACAAGGTTTTGAGCAAGACTTTCCCGATCGAGCAAATAATCATTGAGAAAGGGAAGGTGATTGCGATGGATATACACCCCTCTGGGCTGGGCCGTGAATCATCCTTGATATCGGCGGAGGTACTAAGACCACAGAGGTTGACATTTTCGCCAACCCATTCACCTAGTCACTCGATGATGACTGTTGTGGAGGACAGGGTTTGAATGCAAGGCAGTTGCGAGTTCCGGCTGTTAAGAGATTCTGCATAGCATGCAGGATACATAGCGACTGTCATGACGTTACGCCGTTTTCATGTCCGATGCTATCCTTACTATTTCGATCAGCAGCATACGCCGGCATACGTTTCGCTGTTCGCTCTTATTTGGGATTGGATATCTTAAAGTTATTGGAATATGTATTGTAAATAGAAACCGCTTAATTCGCACAAGTGATTAGTTGTAGTACGCAACTCAATAGTAATAAATGTATAGGTTCTTAAACATTACAAACTGGAGGATAATAATATTTCGTTCTGACAATTCTCCTGGATCCTTCAGGATTTGAACCTAAGGCCTAAACATGCCTATAAGGAGATTGCCGGCGTCTCCGGCTGAACCCGGGAGATTCGACCACACTGCGCGGAGCCGAGTGCTACTGCCGTTTGACTGCGCTGCCCAGGCGGTACTCGAGAGAATGTTGGTCTAAATCTTCCCCGGCTCCTGAGGGAGATCGAATTTTATATGAAGATGGAGGAAGAGGTTTTGGTGTAGTTTTTGGGAAGGTTGAGAGGTTGTAAAAGGTCAGGTGCGAGAGGTGTGAAGTTAGGCTGTGAGAAGGAGAGGCGAGGCAAGAGGGGGGGAGGCGAGTGCGGGGAAGTGGAAGTGGAAGGGCAAGCGGAAAGACAAGGGAAACAGCAAGAGAGGGGACGGTGAGTCGAGGGGGAAGTCGTGCAATTGAGTGATTGAATCACAATCATCAAGCCTCCAGACTCCAGTCACCAACATAAATCTAATTTCTCTATTTATACTCAAGTCATCGCCGTTGAAGAAACCTCAGGTCCATTTAATATCGTTCTGGAGGCCATGTATCCAGGAGGGTCCTGGCATTCGAAAGAAATGAGTGGAGCTCAGGCTAAGAACGCTGCTCTATTATCATTGAGCCTGTCAACCGTGTCAGCTTGAATGGAGCATGTAAGTACGCAGGCACGCACGATGAGTTCGAGTTACTCCCCTGAAACGTTCCACTTCCGATCGTCCTTTATAAAGCTGACGTTGAGTGCCAAAGCGGGGGTTGTGCCAGGTGTCGAGGAGTGCATTTTGCACGATGTGGCGGTGGCGCCAATTCAACATCGGTAGAGGAAAGAATGTGATTGCTTCACGGTACACCGTTGTCTATTCAATGCTGGGAACCGATCGTGTTCCTCGTTTGTCGGCGTCTGTGCTCTAATACTTCCCCTTTATGAGCGTATATGAGGTTATTATTGTTCGATTTGGCGTCAAAAAGCAGTATGACCTTTTTATCCATCAAGTTCCTGCTCTGCATATTCATTTTGCCTGTAGCCAACATGATGGTCTGGTGTTCATGCAATCTTTAGCCGCTCAAGGGACCAGTGCGCGGCTCTATGGTAGATTGGATGGAATAGATGAAAACTTACACGAGTATGAGATCTGAATAATCTAGGGGTGTCAATTAAGTTCTATTCAGTAGGATGGGACAGTTGAGGATGGTATTTTGAGCCTGAACAGCAGTAGGCACTGGATGGTGGCCGCAAGAAAAAGTGGCAACCCGTGGGAAGTATCTTGTATCTTTCCACCGAACCAATATGGCGACAACTTCTGGCAGGGATGGTGTTGTAAGGTCTGTTGAAGATCTGTATGTCTTTCATTCATTACTCCAAGCCCCTTACAGCCGAGTCGCTCTCAAGAACACCAAGAAGTAGTCTGTCAGTGAACATGCCAACGGCATGAGTCTCAGCGCTTGCAATTGCTATTCTTGTTCCTCGTTCAACACTAACATCGACCTACCCGGAGAACTCCCAATGAACGGTGAGGGCACATATAAGTATCCATGAGCACTCGTTGCGTGTTTCAAACCCTCTCAGTACAGTCCTTTCGTACGGCATTCACCTCTGCTAACGTACGGCGATGCCTGCTTCCGACAAATCCGACCCTGATCGTAACCAAGATCCACCGCTTACCTGTCGATGTCCCGACAAGGGTAGAAACTTAGTTGTCTGCATTGACGGTACTTCAAAGCAATTTGGCTCCAAGGTCTGTCTATCTCAGAATGTTGGACCTCATCATGACTCGGATTCACTCCGTTAGAATACGAATGTCGTCGTTCTTTACAACCTGCTCATCAAAGACGAAAAGCAACTTACGTACTACAACAGCGGTGTCGGGACAGATGTCATGAAATCTTCGAGACCACTGAAGTACTTGCGTCGGCAAATATATAACAAATTCGATCTTGCACTTGGCTTGTGAGTACGAAATTCTACTGTGCACGGCTCTGGGTAAGATGATTCGCTCGCTCATTGTTGAACTGTAGGCGATTCAACAAAATAATGCTGGACGCATACTCGTGGTTGTCTAGTCGATATCAAGCCAACGATCGCATCTTTCTCTTTGGTGGGTTGCATTTGCGCCAATGAGTGAAGACTTCTGATTTATTTAATCATGTCTCAGGCTTTTCTCGAGGTGCATATCAAGTTCGTGCGCTGGCAGCAATGATTGAGAAGGTAGGTATAATTCTCATGCTACTGATCAAAATACTTGACGCGTCATATAGGTTGGACTGATTTATAGAGGCAATACGGCGCAGATACCTTTGTGGGTGATTACCACCAGCCTTCCTTCATTGCGTAACTGACTGATACGTACTACAGTGCTTATGAGCTGTATGCCGATTACCAATCATCTGATCCACCAAGTGAATTAGAAAAGAATTTAGATGGTGGGCAGATAAAATCCAAAGCACAACAGTTCAAGGACAGCTTCTGTTATAAGAATGTGAAGGTCCATTTCGTGGGTGCATGGTACGTGAAGTTATCGAAGAACCATTCCATATTTATACACCAGTTAATTTACAGGGATACGGTGTCATCTTTGGGATTAAGAGCTGGCAGAAACCTTCCTCTAACAACAGATGGGATGAAGCATACCTGCTTCTTTCGCCATGCTCTTGCATTAGATGAACGCCGAGTCAAATTCTTGCCTGAGTATGCTTACAACGGAGCAGCCAGGCCAGACAATCGGAATGAAGGGAGTGCCAATGACAGGCTATTCAGCTCAACTTCATGGGCACCGCATACGAAGGAAGTTTGGTTTGCTGGTACCCATTCCGACATGTAAGTTTTCTGCTTTGTTCTGATATAGTATACTGTTGTTAATGTCATTGAAGTGGAGGAGGGTTGAACGAAAACATACAACTACATTCGTATTCACCTCCTCTTAGGTGGATGGCGTTCGAAGCCATCATAGCTGGCCTCCGTGTCGAAACCTTTGAGTATAACTACGGGGGCGCACCAGAGAAGATTGTCGATTCGCTGAATTGCTCATGGTGGCCGCTTGAATGGCTGCCCCTACGGCGACTATCATATAAGGGAATGAATGACTTTACCCGAAGGTATGCGTACTACTTTCATTATACACCAGACTCACAAATATTTACTATTCTTGATTCAGTCCACATAAGGGAGCAGGGCGTGAGATCAGAGAGGGACAACTAATACACGCCTCAGTCTTTGCCAGAAAAGGAGGAGGAAATTATTTCAAAGCGAAGAAGCCATTTGGGTGGAGAATAGAGGAGAGCATAGAGAAAGATCCATTCGAAAAGATTCACCCGCTCCTATCTGAACTGCGTAACCAACCCATCAATGACAAGGTGATCGACATCCTGAAGCAGCTGGCGCAAATAGCAGCATCAAATGAAGACAGTAAGTAATGAATGTACTACATACTGCCTCGCGTTAGAAATTAACATTAACACAGGGACTGGTTGTCTCGTGTTACGCGGAATCCCGAAATCAACAGATCTACTGTTTGATTGCTTATGCAGGATTCCGGAACATCTCGACCAGGCGACGCTGCTTCAAGCTGCTCGTTTGATTATATCAATCCTGCTGCATGTTGATCCAGAAGCCAAACATCTTAAGAGAAGGTCACGGGCGGAAATGCCGCTCGTCATGAGGAATGTACTCCGATCCGATACTGATATGCCGCGCACACCGTCAGGAATATCAGTTGCAATTGAGCTTCTAGATCGGTTTTGCTCAAGTACGCCATTCAACCTCTTCTGGTACGCTTCACTGCCTAATGATGGTTCCCCAAACAGGAGAGACTTTGTGTATCTCGCATGGATGCACGGAATTGTGTCGCCTTGATTACTCACCCGATGGTAAAACGATTGTATCATGTGCAAAGAATAGTCCTGGGATCCGTATGTGGAGTGCAGAGACGGGTGCAGAACTCAAGCTCCCCAAAAAGGCCCAAACAGCATCGAACATCAGCGATGTCACATTCTCTCCAGACGGCAAAAAGGTCGTTTCAGGCTCTTGGGATCACCTGGTCGTCATATGGGAGGCACTGGAGAAGGGCGAGGGATCTTTTAAATGTCGGCCCTGTATAGGGCATGAAGGGATAGTCTGGTCCGTTGGATTCTCACCAGATGGAAAATTAGTCGCTGCAGGCTCAGCTGACAAGACCGTCCATTTGTGGGATTCAGAGACAGGTGAATCGCTTAAGAAGCTTTCAGGACATACAGGTGGAGTTTTAAGCGTGGCCTTCCTCTGCAATGGTACAAAAGTCGTCTCTGGTTCGGAAGACGGTACTGTACGCGTGTGGGATATACACACCGGCCTTTCCTCAGATCCATTTATTGGACATTCGGATTGCGTTCTGAAGGTTTCAGCACACGAGAACAAGATTGCTTCAAGCTCGAGTGATCGGACGGTTCGTATCTGGGATGCAGATGCTGGCCGAACAATTCTTCCACCCTTCACGGGCCATGAAGCCTGGGTTGGTGCTCTTTCATGGTCTGAAGATGGCAAGAGAATCGCTTCAGGTTCATACGATGGTACTATTCGTATTTGGAATGCGGATACGGGTGAAGCGCTATTCGGTGGTCCGTTTATCGGGCATGAAGATATAGTTTGGTCGATTGCATTTTCACCAGACAGTAATCTTCTCGCATCATGCTCCAAAGATGGTACAATCCGAGTCTGGGATGTTCCTGGCGAATTGACCTCAAGAGAGCCAATGCTCAAACGACTTGAAGGTTCGTTCGTTGTGAAATTTTCCAATACCTTGCTGATTGCCATCTGATTAGGCCAAAAATGTATGAATGTGGAGTCTCGTAAGGCGGAAGAGTATTATGAGAAGGAGGAATCTGAGCTAACTCTCAAGGAATCGCCTCGTGAGGAGCCCCTTGCACCGGCGGAAAAGTTCCATGATGCCAGTGTGTCCAAGTCCTATAAGGCGGGTCAATCTCATGAGGCGGTTGAAGAGCCTCTTGAACCGGCGGAGGAGTTCCATGATGCCAGTACCAAGTTCTATAAGGCGGAACAACCTCATGAGGCGGGTGAAGAGCCCCTTGAGCCAGACGACTTCCATGACACCAGTGTGTCCAAGTCCTATGCGGCGAAGCAGCCTCATGAGGTGGAGGAATCCAACCATGACGTTGCGCCTGTTGATGATTCTCGACGCCTCTCTCTACACTCTTTCTTGAAACTCTTGAGCCTACACCTCGTATCTATGTTCTTGATCCTAGCAGGACTGTCGTGATATAGTTTGTGAATAGCCTCATGACAAATAGCTGATCCTATCTTGCCTTATGATTTCTACTTTATGTCTAGCGTGAATACCCCTCATTGTTATTTACACATGCCTCAGCAGCTCGATAGCTGCATGATAATTAGTTTGCACTGTAGTTATTTTTTGCGATATCGATAGCTTGGATGGAGGAGGAAGCAATATACACCAGTGTCTTATTCTCTGCTCTGCTTTTCGCTGAACCGTCCCGGGCCTGACCAATAGCTTCATTTAGCTGAGTTCCTCAAGCGAAACGTTCTCGTCCTCCGCAAAGATCCTCTGTGAATTTCCTCCAGAATGGTAGCTGTGAGACCTGACGATGCTGGTGTTGGCGTTTGCGGTGAGGGTCTTGAGCGCCTCTGCGGCAATGATGGATTCTTGGTATTGGGTGCCAGGCTTCATAGTAGGTTGCAGTCGCAACGAGAGCACAACTATAGAACTTTCGAGTCAATACGAGATAGCATAAACGAAAGAACACATTCAACATAGCTTAGCATTCGGTAACACACTCATACTGATAAATTCCCCTCTCTACTGTCTGTATATCTAACCCTCTGCCCTCGTACTAAGATGCGGTCCCTCTATGCACATACACTTCTTCATGAATAGCTTCACGCTCTCTTCCTTCTCAAGTACCTTACAGACCGTCCCTTCAACCAACAAGCATCACGCTTAACACATCACCGAGTCCTGTATGAGTAGCGATAGACGCATCTTCGAAAAACAAAGTCAGTCAAATGCCTTTCGTTCGGTCGAGGATGCAAACGTCCAGGGCGCTTATTGGGCGCTTTTATGTATATGGTCACGTGCCAACGTATTCAAACTCAGATGAGCTCCGCTTCGTTCAATGATCTGCTTGATTCGCATCGTGATTTTGTCTGCAACGTCCAACTGATTATACCTCCAGCCTGCCTCCAGCTTACTCCTGCAATCAACGCTGTCAGTGCTTTAGCTACACTCATACTTCTTTATTTGAATCTCTCTTTAGGCAGCTCTTAGCTCGAAGTCATCCATCCGTCCACTGCATCTCAAGTACAATTAGAACGAAGTCGGCGACAATCTTGCAGCAAGCAAAAACTCTTCGGTATACGTGATCTTCAGTTATACGGCCTTCTTTAAGCCTTTCTTTTTGTTCTTTTGTCTTGCGTTCCAACTTCCTGTTCATGGCATGGTTTATGTCCGGTAGACGGAAGATGCCATATATAGCAAGTGCACCGGAACGGCCTGCATTCGCTGAAGTGCTGAAGGCTGCAAGTCGTTAATCAGGCAGATCTTATTGTCTTTTACTTCCCATACGCTGCTCATGTGCCTGTTATCAAGCCTGAGTTGCTGATGATCTCTTTGTCCAATATCGGAGGACGCCGATGCAAAGTCTTATTGTCTTATTGTCTTCTGTACGCCCGAAGTCTAGTGCCGCCGAACTAATTGTGTTTATAGTGCTCCTCATGCAAACGCCATGAATGTACTTAACGCTACATACTAGCTCTGATACCTCCGATTTCAACTCTCGCCCAACCACTGGCTGGTTTCTTTTCGTTCAAGATCCCTGCTCGTGTAGTTTTGTCCAACTTTCCTAGTCGTATCTCAAATTTTCGCCTCCGCGCTTAATGAACACGTATAATCAACCTTCATCCGCATCGACAAGTACTATATCAAATGTGTGTCCATTCTGGCTGTTTGCCATTCCGGTGTATGCTGAGTAGTAGGGGAAGGGGCCTCATTCACGTAGTAAGCCTCGAAAGGCTCTTCCTAGAACACCTATCTTAACGAAGGCGAAACTATCGTCATCATCGGTGAGTTTTTGGATGTATTTCTGCGAAATGAACACGGAATGCTCATTCGATGTAGTCAATGCATCCACCGGCTTCTGCGGGAGCATTTTCTTCTAATGCTAAAGCCTTTGAAGCCAAGGTATGTTGATATAATGTGTACCTCGCGAGATATCATCTGAGACCACTTTGCAGCAACCATACCGAACATCTATCGTTCCATCTCGACAGATATTCATGGCTCAGCCAAATGCACCACCCCAGCCTCCTCGATCATCTTTCTTGTCGAACGACGGGCCATTCCCTCCCCGTCGTCCTATCCAACGCTCACTGTATGCAACAGAGCAGGTCATTGACCCGGGATCCATGGTCGCGCTCAGTCCTACTTCGCCTATGACAAAACTCCACTCCTCCGCTCCAATGGCCAATCTCATAACTCCCACTAGAGCTCCGAGACAAGGACAACCACAGCCACAACGCAGGGGGCCTATACTGGTATCTCCTCCCCTCATCCAGTATCCCATCATTTCGCCACTCAAAGACTTCTTTGATCACACTTTACGTTGTGTGTATTCTGAATTATCGCATCTTCAGTCTTCCTGTCTTGGTGTACTAGGTAGGGAACGTAGGGAGAAGGAGGCTCTGCGAGCGCATTTCTTGAAGATGAAACGAGAGCGTGATGTTGCGGTGGAGCGCGCTAGAGAGCTTGAGAGTTCTCATAAGTGTGCTTCGGGTGGCGGAGGAAGTAAGCGACCAAGGGAGGACGCTTCGGACGGGGAATCAATGCGAATTCAGCCGCCCCCGGCTCCTTGTGTGCAATTGTCGGAGCACAGGCGAGCTGAACATGTTGCTCCGGATAGGGACGCGTATGAATTTACGCGTCCAGAGAGATCCTCYACTGGCTCGCCTTCCCCACCTCCTCCCCCCATATCAGGTCGGCGGTTATACTTTTCCCCTCCGCGAGATACATCCCCCTCCCTCACCCGCCCTTTGGTCTTAACATCGGAAACCGCTTCCCCGCCTCCCCCACAGCCCGGTGTTGACCCTAACTCTCAATTGGATTCGCTCACATCACATGAACCGTCTCCGGACGGAGGTGATAGAATCAAGCTCCTGAGTCCGTTCCACTCCTCAGACGAAGATGATGAACTTGTCTACCCTCCCATCAAGAGACGTCGAGTTTCCGCTTTCTCCGAGTCCTCAGACCATTCTAATGTGACGTTGATTGGAGTTCAAGACCCCGGGTCTTCTTCTAACCTTAAAACAGAACCCGTGACGCCCACTGCGTCTCATGAATCCGATGACGATGATGATTGGGGAGAATGTGATATGGACTTGGAAAGTGACTCTGATTCGGAGGAGAATACTGTCCCTCACTCGAGCTCGGAGGAGGCGGTGGTGAAGGAAGAGCGATGTGATGAAGAGGAGGATGATGCGTTATTGGGAGAGCTGCCTTTGAGCGGTAGTTCAATCAGTACCGCCGTTCCTGATGGACAGGAGTCCCAGTCATCGAAAGAGCAGTTCCCTCCTTTGAACCTCCATGATCTCACGCAGATGTATGCTCAATACGAAGGGAAGGTTTATTGTAGATTATGTTGGTACGTCGTCATAACGTATCTCAATTGGGAGTTTTCGCCCATTCTGACGTTGTTTCCCTCCCCCTTGCTATGTACAGCTCCAGAAAAGCGGACGCTCAGTGGTCTTGCGATTCTCCGCTACCTACTATGGACGCCCGGTGTCTTAATCTCGATGTGTTGATGGAACATTGTACAAGCCAACATCCTGTGGCATATTCCGATGCTGCGGGGCTTACGCTGCATCAGGTTTTTAAGTTGAAGAGGATGTTGGAGGTGAACAAGGCAGCGAGGATGGGTGCCGCTGCGTAGAGTGGAGTCTTAATATGTCGATATGATTTCCCTTCCCTAGGTAACTCGTTATGCAGTAGAGCATTATTCTTCAGTTATGAATAGTATTATACATATGTACTGTATTTTTAGCTCACCCTATGTAAGGCGATATCAAATATTTCATTTTTGGAGTAATCTCTATCTATATCATTGAGACGTTGATAAGCTGGACCGGTGCAAATATCTAGGTCTAGTCAAAATTCGAGAAGGCGGCACGCATCTCCCATTGGTACAACGTCAAGATTATTCCTGGACGTGTTCGCGAGGTAGTAGCCAAAAGTATCTTTCATACACATCATCTCCATCATCCGACTCGTTCCGAAGAATCTCCACTTCGGACAAAGGTAACCCCAGGTGCCCTCAGGATGGGAAGGAAGTCTGGAGGCCACACGGGAAGATTCTCGAAGGTGAGAGATTGGAGTAGAGGGAATAATACTGGGTCATTGGATCTGAAAGTTAAGTTCTTCTTCGCCGCTGTTCATTTCCGAGAAAGCGTCCAAAACTACAGGAAGATAGCGTGCGTGTAGCCTGAGGCATTCGGAAACGGCGGGGACATGTACAGATGCCGCAGGGAAAAAATGTCACATCACGTGAATTCGGGACACGCGTGTAGTATGTACATATTTGTCATTGTGACGCGTCGTACAGCCACAGCCACCTCCAGGTTTCCACGCTGTTCTCCTTTGTCTCCTACTTCCACCATCGATACTTCCACTTTTGCTACCTACTACCTTTATACCGATGGACCACGATTGTGATCTTGACGACCTTGATGCTTCCACCGCAAGGCCTAGATTCATCAAGGATCCTATCCACGATCTCAGTGTGTTATCCTTTGTCCTACTTCTAAGAGTGTTACTCATACCGGCTCCCCAGTTCCAATTAGTCCGATCATGAAAGATTTCATAGACACGTACGCTTCATGTCATCTTACTTGATTAAACAGATCTCAGATTATGTGAAATGTGGTATAGCAAGCAATTCCAGAGACTGCGTTACGTGAAGCAGCTGGGGACGACATATTTCGTATGGGCCGGTGCTTCTCACAACAGATTCGAGCATTGTATTGGTGAGTAATGACTACTATTATCATTCACTCTTATATATGCGCTATATTATCCAGGTGTCGCGCATCTCGCCGGAGTTCTGCTGAAGAACTTGCGGCAAAACCAGCCACAGCTTGACATCACCGATCGTGATTTCGACTGTGTTCAAATTGCCGCCCTTTGCCACGATTTAGGACACGGACCCTGGAGCCATGTATGGGATGGGATGTTCATCCCCAGTGTCCTGTATGCTCGGCATCTGTTCTTTCCTCTATGTTCCTAAGACTTTTGTTTTAGGCCCGGTAGCAACTGGACTCATGAAAAAGGCTCTGAGGACATGCTCGACTATTTAATCAAGGATAACGAACTTAACATGATGGATGCCGAGGACGTGCGTTTCATCAAGGCACTTATTGCTGGAGATCCCACGAAATGCTCACCGTACATATGCCTTCTTCCATTTTCCGTTCTCTTCAACCACGCTCATGTGATCATTAGTGATGAAAAACTTTTTCTTTTCGACATCGTGGCAAATAAACGCAATGGGCTAGACGTCGACAAGTGAGTACGCTCCTCGCCTAGTATCGTGCCAGCTCATGTATTTCTTCGCTGAAAGATATGACTATATCCAAAGAGATTCGTATATGCTTGGTGACCCTATGAAGCTCAATATCCAACGGTCAGTATCTGCTCTGTTATGATCCCTGTTTATGAACCCCCCTTACTAGTCTCCTTGAATCTGCTCGTGTTATCAACAAGGAGATTTGCTATGACTACAAGGATCTCGACAAGATTCTTGACATCTTTCAAACCCGGCATAAATTGCACAAGAATTACTACAACCATAAAACTGGTAAGTTCACTGTCACTGCCGATTGTTAATTAATTCTGAATCTCTGATACCCATTAAATTTTCAGCCAAGGCAATAGAGTACATGATCATCGATGGCCTGAAATTAGCTGAGCCATACATGCAAATCGCTTCGCAGATTTACGATCCTGAACGGTTCTTATTCCTAACTGATGACATCATGCGAAGAATAATGATGTCCGAGAGCCCGGTAAGGCGATGGTCAATCTACCTCGAAATGAATTTTGCTTCCTGACCGGTCGTTGAAGGAACTTGAACCAGCTCGCGAAATTTTTAGTCGTATCGAAAAACGCGATCTTTACAAGTGCGTCGATAAGAGATGGTTAACATGGGA
Source organism: Neonothopanus nambi (assembly GCA_003987895.1). Lineage (NCBI taxonomy): Eukaryota > Fungi > Basidiomycota > Agaricomycetes > Agaricales > Omphalotaceae > Neonothopanus > Neonothopanus nambi. The sequence continues at coordinate 81,586 of RCHF01000650.1, forward strand.
CGAACGACGACTGTATGCAGAGCACGTAACCGCGTCAAAGATTGTGGAATTTGCCAGAAAGAAGTTTCGCAGTCTTCCTCCTGAGGAGCAGCTCGATGTCAAAGATATTAACATGGAGCTGACACCTGACGATGTTATTGTTGAACTAACGACACTCCATTACGGAGGCCGGGAGAAGGAAAAGAATCCAATGGAATTCGTCAAATTTTACTCCAAAGAGAATCCCCGTAGTACGTGTTATCTTTCTTTCACGAATGCCGGTGACTACAATTCTGAATACAGTATTTTAGCATGCTACACGGCGGGTGACCGGGATTACTCTACTCTAAGGCCACTTTTCTTCGCCGAAATCCTCTTCCGCGTGTACACTAAGAAGCCAAAGTGCGTCTGACTTTTTTGAAATGGCTTCTTTGTACCCCACTTACGTCTCTACTTTTTCCAAGATTGATTGGAATCGTGCAGAATGGTTATGGCGAAAGCAAGGGACCTGGAAGCGTACATCCTTCTGCAAACGACCCTCGTGCATTGACACCCCCCGCCACGGACGTTCCTTCTAGTCCGGAAGCGCGATCTAGTCAAGGGAGTCTCGACACCAATACCAACACCAAACCTCAG